>CAJNIZ010046010.1:0-10892 GCA_905231905.1 Symbiodinium pilosum
CCAGGCCCCAGGGGCCTGTGGGCCAGGTCTCCAGGGGGCTTGGGGCAGGTGGGGACCTGGAGGGAAACGAAGCCGGGATACCCCCCCTACCCCCCCCCCCACCCCCCCCGCGTTTTGGGGCTGTAAGGGAGAAAGGGAGTGGGTTTTCACCCTCTCCGCCTTCGGCAACCATCCAACACGCCCCCCAAGGTCGGCGGATTGGGTCCCTTTAAAGGGGATATATAGGGGCATATAAAAGTATATAGGGTTTAGGGGTTCCCATTGGGGTAATATTAGGGCTATGTTGGTGGTTATATTGGGGTATACTTGGGTCCCTTGAAATGGGATATATAGAGGTATATAGGCGTATATAGGGTTCAGGGCTCAGGGAGGTGTATTGGGGATATAGGTTTTAGGGTGCGAGGGTTTGGGGTTTAGGGGTTTTATTGTTTAGGCGTTTAAGGTTTAGCGGGGTACAAAGGGGATATAGTACCCATTGGCGCAATACTAGGGTTCTGTTGGGTTATATTATTGGGATCACGGAAAATGAAATGGACACTACTATTTAGGGTTTAGGGTTCATGGTTTAGGTTTCCAATAATTGGGTCCCTTGAAAGGGATATATAGGCATATAAAGGGGCATATAGGGGCTTAGGGTTCAGGGTTTAGGGCCGCCTTGAGGGGGAACATAGGGGTTAGCAGGGTTTAGGGATTAAGCATTGCTCCGCACCTTAGTTCGGGATGTAGGTTTGTAGGCATTTATAGGGCTGATAGGGCTTTTGAAAGCTTTGAACCCTAACCCCTAAGCCATTAGGGTTCAGGATGAGGGTTTGGGGCTTTACAGGATTTAGGGATTTGGGTCTCCAGCATTGCTCCGCACTGTGGTCGGTTTATTTTAAGGGGGAACATCGGGGGTTAGCTGGGGGACCCTAAACCCTCACCTCAACCGCTCCGGGGTATATAGGGATATATAAGAATGTAGAGGGTTAGGAGGGTCCATCTCTAGCTTTGGCCGGCACCTTGGGCAACAGGGGAGGGGTTATGAGGGATATGAGCTACTACTGTCACTGCTGAGGTTACCAAGAGACCATTCAGCGTCGAACATAGGGGCTTCCTGGGTAGTTCAGTATAGTCCTAATCGAGTTTATAATAACAAGGACCCATGTCCACTAATCATATGGGTAACAATTGGCTGTACCTTATATAAGGTCCTTTGAAAGGCGTCGTACACGGGTAGAGAGGGCTATATAGGAATATAGAGAGTTAGACGAGATAATAGACAACGAAAAGGAAAAGAAGATGAAGCAACATAGACAATCAAATAGAGGCTACCATTTAGGGTGGAGCGTTTAGGGGTTTGGGGTTTATAGGCTTCATAGGGTTTATGATTTTTAATTTTTGGGTGAGCATTGACCTGCGCCATGGCCATTCAAGATTCGGGGTTCAGGGCTTGTAGGCATTTGTGTTTTGGGATTTGGGCTTTAGAGGTGTATAGGGTTTCCGATGAGAGTTTGGGCGTTTATAGGGGATTTAGACGTTTGGCGTTCATAGGGCTTTGGGTTTTAAAGGTCGTGTAGGGTTTTAGAGTTCAAGGTTTGGGGTTTAGGATGATGCATTATCAGGGGCGGTTATCTCCCACAGCTTCAAGGTAGCCTCAGCAGAGCTTTTTGAAAGCATCCACTTAAGTCTAACTGACATTTATGGATCTCTATCCATCGTGAGTCACTGGCCAGCATTTCAACCATAGTTTGCGATTTTTTACCGTTGTTTGAATGTAACAAAATTCAGGAGCGAGGTACTGCAAGGAAGAAGGACTTAGCATACATGGTAGTTTCCTGAAATAGGGGCACGCCAATATAGCAGTGTAGCAATTGTCCTTATTCTAGCGACCCCCAATAAAGTATCCCTGAATTTGCGGAAACCCTCATACATCCCCCATATGACCAGATAAACCCCGAGTTACCCTAGTTTCCATGACCCTGAAGATAAATCACCCACCTAACATATGTGTACACACATCCAACCTCAGGCAGCTTGCTCACCTCGATGCTGCCCTGCCACCTTTCCGCGCCTTGCACCTCTGCTCGCTCTTCTGGCTCAGGGTTTAGGGCTTAGGGGGTTTGGGGTTTAGCCGGTTTAGGGATTGAGGTCAGGTTTTGGAGTTCTCAAAACCCGGAAGGGATTTACAAATTAAGTTTCCTAGAGGACTTGGGGACCAGGGAAGTATATAGGGGCTATATAGGGCATATGATGCGTCCATGTAGGGGATCTAGTTATCAGATCCTCTCTGGGGCATGGGGCTTTGGGCGTAGGGCTAGTCATGGAGGATGGGTTTGGGTGTTTAGGGCTTAGAGTTGGTTATGTGAATAAAATTCTGGACATAAGGTGAGTCATGGCGGATGGGATGTGGGGTTAACTCTTGGGCTTGGGGCTGGTAATGGGATGTAGTGGGGAATTGGCTTTTGGGCACAGGTAGGGTAAGTCAGGGTGGTTTAGGGGTAGTCATAGGGGTAGCCCTTTCAGAAGAATTGCAGTCCACAAAAGGCCCATTTTCCGGCTCCATGTTCGTCTGGGGGAGGGAGGCTTTAGGGTTTAGGGTTTAGGGTCCGGGTTGGTGCAAAGCTTCGCTTTGCACCTCTTCCAAAGACCATTCAAGGAGGCGTGATAGCTGGCCCCAGGCTCTGGGAACCCTCAACCCTAGTTATGTTGGGGGTATGAGGGAGTCATATGGGGATAATGGAAAAGAAAACGGAAACTACTATAATGGGTTATATAGGGTTTAGGGCTTAGGGTTTATGATTTCAGCCAGGTTAGGATTCAGGATTTTCGGAGCCCTTTGCACCTCGAATCCAAAAGAAACCGAATCCTAGAGCCACCCACTCACAGACCAGCAGCCCCATGCCCCGGACCTCCAACCTTAACCCCCTGAGCCTGAACCTTGCGCCTGTAGCCATCAAGTGGGCGTTTCTCAAACTGGGAGGCGCGCATATATCCCTGCGGTCCATGTTTGCGAGGGTCTTTGTTCTGAAATAGGCCATAGGCCCTAGACCCTCACATTTCTGTCAGTAGGGGCCCCCAGTTCAGATTACGACATGCTATAGCCCTGATTATAGGACTTTTCCTCCCCCCACAAAAATTAAGGATCCAAATGGGTGCCCCTCATTTTCGCAAACCGTAAACCGTTTTAAACAATACAAGTTACTGTATAAATCCAATTTCCTTTGTACTTTCTGTTCTCTTCTGAGCTTGACTCTTCATGTATTGCGGTTCTAAATCCCTATATAAGCCCGCATAATCCTTTATCCTAAAACCTAACCCTAAGCCCATAGTCGGGACCCCTAAGCCCTCAACCCTAACCCCTCAAACCTCAAGCATAAACAGTAGCTTCACGTAGTTTCCATTTTCTTTTTCCACGGTTATACTATAGTCCAAACCATAAATAGTAGTTGCATGTAGTTTCAATGTTCTTTTCCACTGTTATACTAGAATCCCCATATCCCTAAAGCCTAAACCCTAAACCCTAAATCCCTTATCCCTAGATGCCTGTGTCTTAAGGCTTTGGTCATCGGCCTGCAGCCTGGCAGCGGCTGTTAATTCGAAGCTCAGTGGTGTTAAGGGTTTAGGGTTTAGTTTTAGGGATTAGGGTTTAGGGTACGGGATTTAGGGTTTATTGTTAAGGGTTTAGGGGTTAGCGTACGGGTTCAGTTTTCCATAGTTATACAAGGAATTTAGAAACATCAAGTTGGTGACGGTACTTGGCCCCTTGCATTAGCTATTTGGGAATTAACTCTAAAACACGTGGGGTCTAGGGGCCTAAACCCTAAACCTCATAAGTGTTTTACAGGAGTTGCGTCTGTCGATTCTAGAGGCGTATATGTAACTTTGATAGTCTCCCCTAAGGGTCCAAGTACCCAATAGTCATATACTTCCCCAAAACCTGCACTATAATTACTATCACACAAAACCCAAGAACCTAATCATTAGGTACATGGACCCTTAGGGCTCCCATTTTTCCACGGAGACCCGAGTCTGCAATGAATGTACACTTCGGAGCCTAAAGTCTATGCAGTAGTTTCCATACATTGGGGGACCCTAGTATAGACTCCAAAATACTAGAACCCTTGTTTCTCAAAAAGGTAGCCGTAATTTTGGGAGATCCACCGATTTATGGTGTCTGCTCTGGGGAGTAGCATAATATGGCGCTAAAGACTTAGACTACCTAGCGGATGGCCTACATCTTCACATTTGCCCTACGAAGCATCCAAAACCCCACAACCTAAGCCATGTCAACCCTGAAGCCCTAAACCCTCGAGGGCTCTAGAGCCAGAATTGCGAGCCTTCTGGTTTTGGTTGTCGTCCCCGAACCCCACATATCTGTGTGTATATATAGGCCTCCGACCCCCTTTTAAAAGCCTATAGACTTCATAGAGCCCTCTTTCAAGTTCCACGTTACCTGTAACCTGCTCAGGTTTTGTGGGCAGGGTGCCTCTTGAAGATACTCGCAGAGTCGCATTGCAAGCTTCTCCAAAACATCCACCCTAAACCGCAGGCTTCCCCATAAGATTGCGGCTTACTCACTAGTCAGTTGGCCTTACTTGGAATGCACGCCATCTACTTCAGTCCCCTGTAGCCCCTGAAAGGCATGTCTAAGCGCTAAGCCCCCTGAAGCCTAAACCCTAAACCCCTAAACTCCCGGTAGAAGCCCGCAAGCCATGCAGTCTGACAAGGAAGCTTCCGCCAGGGAGTGAGCCGCTACTTCTTGAATGGATGCTCCTGGGCTTAGTGTTCAGCGTTTAGGGTTTAGGGTTTGGGGTTCAGGGTTTGGGGTTTGGGGTTTAGGGTTCAGGGCTGGGCTTAGCAGGGTTTGGGGTTCACTCCTCCCCCTGATAATAAGAAAAAATCACCCTAACGAAAAACAACATTCGCAGTATAGTACTGTCCTACATCATGGGCGAAGAGGAAGTCTACCATAGGATATGTGTGTTCGGTGTATTGGGGCTCACAAACCCTCAGGAAAACTAGAGCGTAACCTTGCAAGAAATCCGTGTCAGACCCGAAGCGAGATTGGGGCAATCTCTGAAAGATTACGAGGGGTATCATAGCCTCATCACATAGCTCCAGTCCCCGGGCTTCCAAGTAGGACAGAGTAGATTCCGGATTCCTTAGGGTTGATGCTTGTAGGATCTTGTAAGGTTTTGGGATTTAGGGTTGAGGGCCTAGGGCGTAAGGTCTAGGGCTTAAAGTTTGGGGCTTGGAAGCTGCCAGCAGCCACCAACAACAAATGATATGTCGGAAACACGCTGTTGAGACTGTATGTTTAGGGTTTTAGGGGTTAAGGGTTCAAGTAAATTTTACTGACTTGACTTACCAACACAAGGCTCAGAAAAGCATGACTCGATGCTGGTAGGGAAAACTGTCAGAGGTAACCCATGGAAACCGCCCTCGCAGCCCGTCCATTTTCCTGTACGTTTTGTGAGATCCTACATAGCTTGAATCTTCTAACTCTAAGCCATTGTCACCCTGGCACTCTAAGTCTATAAAGAATACCTACATTGGGCCCTAAACCTTATAAGTAGTACCTACATGGAGCCTCAGGGTCAGGCAGTCTCATCTGGAAGCTTTCTGACTTTTCTCGATGTTTGGCCCCGACAAGCCGATAAGCTGCTGGTTTCTACAATTGCTGTGGACAAACAAGCAGATAGATCCCATTACTTCGAAGAGCGCTGTTACAACTGACCATGTGCATCCCAGGTAGGGAAAGTCAAAGCTATCACGACCTTCTTACTGCTAGTATTATAGATGACACCCCTGAACCCTAAACTCTATGTAACCCATTATAGTAGTTTCCATTTTCCTTTTCCATTATCCCCATATAACCCCAATATAACCCTAACATGACCCCAACATGCACCCCTCGTTTGACTACACAGACCAGAGGCCATTATGGAAAGGAACATTGAAACTACTATATAGTATCGTGTGGTTATGTAGCGTTTAGGGTTTAGGGTTTAGGATTAGGGTTTCAGTACCCATAAGCCTGCCCAAGCTATGTATCCAGAAATCAAGATAGATTTTGACCTTCGTCTAGCTGGAGGGGGTCCCCTTCATAACCAAACAACAAACCCTAGGGGTCCAAGGACCCAAATAATGGGATTTTAGGGCCCAAACACTATAATAGTAATGGTATTTGGGCCCTAAAGCCCTATTACTTGGGTCCTTGGACCCTTAGGGAAACTATCGGTCCTTATCATAGGGGTTTAAGGCTTAGGAAGCCGGAAGCCCTGAACCCTGGGGCCCGATATCAACAACTCATCCAAGCCTAGACCGAAAACTCCCGCACCCTACTCCTACACGGGCATAGTCTTTAGGGTCTAGTAGGCCCTAAACCCTGGAATCAGAGCAACCTATGACCTAAAAGCTCTCTGAGGACTTGCATGTTCAAACCTTCATAAACGAAGCGTATGAACCCCATACCCTAAACCCTAAGGACCTTGGGTTTTACACCCTTTGGTGTGTCACTGGATTATTGGGTGCTTTCTCTATATCTTTCTTTCTAGCCCCTCTACAACCGTTATCAAGCTTTTGAAGGAACCCTGTATGGGTATTTGTCCGAAAGTAGTCTCCATAGAACCTCTTATAAACACCCCAAGAAATCTGAGTTAATCCCTGTTGTATAAGCCATCAGGGTCTTGCGGGCCCCTCTAGATGAGAAACTCCCATAGATTTAGGCCCTGCAGCATACCCTCAACCCTAAAGTTCCAACCCTAGTAACTAAACCCTCAACCTTAAAACCTTAGACCTGAACCCTACAAACGGCTCTTCAATCCCCAAAGGGTCCTAAGCACCAATATAGGGATTACTTACCCAAACCATAAGGGAAGTTACTACTACAGAAGCCATACTTTGTATCATATAAGTACTTTGGACCCTTTGGGATCTAAGCCCTAAACCCTAAACCCCTAAACCCTAAACCCTAAACCCCTAAACCCTACAACCGGCTCTTCAATCTGTAGTTGTAACTGAGGCTCGCCAGGCCGCCAGGCGAGGCCGGCGCCCCGACGATGCTGGAGTCTAGCTGCAACCAAGAATAACAGGTTTAGGGTGTAGGGTTCAGGAGGTTTAGTGAAGGTATATTGGGGTTATTTTGGGGTTATATAAGGGTTATATAGGGATAATGGAAAAGAAAATGGAACCTACTATAGGGTTAAGGGTTTAGAGGTTAGGGTTTAGGATTTAGGGTTTCTCAAAATTAGGGGTACCATTTTGGGGGTCCCCATAATAAGGACTATAGTATTATGGGGTCTATATTAGGGTCCCCCTATTTTGGGAAACTACCATATCAGGTTTGGGGTGTAGGGTTCAGGGTTTGAGGTTTAGGGTTAGGGTTGAGGGCTAGGGTTGAGGGTTTAAGGTTTTATGTTGGTTTTAGGGCTTAGAGGTCGACGTTTAGGGTTTCGGGTTTAGGGGTGGTGGAGAACCAATTGGAAAACAACCTGGACAATGAAATGGCATCGAAGAAAACAATTTTCATAATCCTAAACCTTGGCCACTTGAATTATCATCCTAGGAGAGCCAACGCTTGTTTTAGGGGTTGGGGTTTGCTAAACATCTCCTCATTTAACCTGAACTTGGGAATCTGGGGGGACTATATAGTGGTGTAGGGTGTATTAGGGTTGTAGCGTAACATGTTGTTATAGGACTAGTTTATGGAGTCTTGTGACGGCTCTTTAGGTAGGCTTTTGTAGGTGTTTGTTGCAAGGGGTTGTAGGGCCCTAGCCTTGGGTTTACTTAGTCATAGGGCTTAGATTTAGTCCAACATGTTAGCCCTAAACCCTAAGCCCTAATCCCTACGTTCATCCCTAGCCCTAACCTGCATTCATCCCTATAGCCGCTTTTTGGAGCCGCCTGGTAGAAGTATAGACCCCGCCCATTTTGGAGGTATGGTAAGAAACCGAAGCCCCGAACCTCCTTGGCCTAGGTAGCAAAACACGGGCCATATGCTTAAGTGATGACCTATTCCCCCTATAGCTACCTTTGTAGATCCCTCAGCCCTCAGCCCTGACCTCGCAAACCCTAAACCCCTAAACCTCTTTGGGTGTGGCAACTCAGGAGATTACAGAGCTTCCCTATGCCCAAGCGATTGCCGCCAGCTCGCAAGCGCAGGTTTATGGACGAGTCGTTTTCCCACGGGAATATATGGGGTTCGGGGCTCTTGGGGTTCAAATGTAGTAAATTTAGGGTTTAGGGTTCAGGGTTAAGGCTCGGGGTTTAGGGCCAAGTCTAGAGTATGGGGTTCAGGGTTTAGGGCTGAGGATTCATTAGGGGGCGTTGTGCGAGGGCAAAATTATTGGGGGGAGGTGATGGTGGGGTTCAGGTCAGTTGAGGGTTGGAGGAGGATGGGGCCCAAGATTTTGGCGTTCTTTTTCAAACCCTAAACCCTAAAACCCTAAACCCCAAAACCCTAAACCCTAAAACCCTAAACCCGATTGTGTGCAGTTTAGGCCTTGGGGTCGGTTTTTATACTCCCCCAAACTAACATGGAAACCCATAAAGCGCCCATTTAGAAGGACTGTAGTCTTTAAAGGGCCTTTTTTTGGGTTTCCATGTTAGTTTCCGGGAGTGTAAGGCTTCACAGGTGATAGGATGTCGGGTTCAGGGGGCCAGGTTGATTTATCTTGGGGTTGGGATAGAGGTTTTGGGTTTGGAGACTAGGGTTCGGGGATTAAGGTTCAGAGTCCTCGGGTTCTTACAGAAAGGCATGCTAGGTTTCACAATTTGGCAAATGCTTTTGAAGTGGCAGCTTAAAATTCTCGAGCACGTAGGGCGCAGGGTTGAACCGTAGGTGTCTCTCTTATGAAGTCGTTGCGCGAGGGATTCACGCACCAATGTCTTTTCTCAGCAAGTGTAGTTTTCTTACTTTCAAATCCCAATATATATTCGCCTGACTGCCGTATAGGCAGCACGTTTGGAATAGAATTATCCTCATTGCGGGATTATGGACCTCTAAACGCAACAGTTGATCTGCCAGAAGCCCCAGCTCCAAACCCAAACCCAAAGCTGCCATATTCAGGGTTGAGGCGGACGGTTTAGGGTTTAGGGCATTCAGGGGACTATGTAGCCCCACCTCCGGAACAAACACCTAGGATTTTACCTCCGTCTGCCATGTGAGCATAGTCCCAGGACAGTGTTCCATGCATACGTCGCTGAACCCTCAACCCCCACGCTGCCATCTACACGTCAACCCTAGACCAAATGAAAGGCTTTCACAATTATTGCCCCTCTTACACTTACCATCAGCAGTAGTAGTACTTCTACTGTGAGGAGCAGCATTAACATAAATATCTTTACCTGTAGTTTAGTTTATTGCAAAACCCTAGTCCAATAATCTAAGACTATGTTCATGTTATCATGTTCCTGTTACCTAGGCCCTTACATTCGTCTGTCATAAAGCCCTATGGAGATTTTCGACACGGCCAACTTGACCGACCCTATAACCATACCCACTTCATCCAGAACCTAAACCCCAAGCCCCAAAACCCTACACTCCAATCTCTAAACCTCCCAAAACCTAACCCCTAAACCCTAGACCCTGCTCCCTAAATCTGAAACCATGATGATCCCAGAGCCTGATACTCTGCTCCCTAAACTCTGGTTCCTGAACCCTAAACCCCGATGCCTAAATTTTCATCCCCGAGCCTTAAACCCTAAAACCCAAGCGGTTTAGGGTCAAGGTTTGAGGTTTAGGGTTTAGGGTTAAGGGTTCAAGGTTTAGGGTTGAGGGTTTAGGGTTCAGGGTTTAGACCCTAAACCCTGAAGCCGAGGAAGCCGCCTGTCGGCGCTTGCCTTCAGGGGCGGCGGCACCCGAGGTTGGCGAGCTTCCCGTCGGAAGAGTTTAAGGGTTTAGGGTTTAGGATGTAGGATTTAGGGTTCAGGGTTTAGGATTTAGGATTTAGGGTCAGGGTTTAGGGTTTGGGGGTAGAGTTTGGGGTTTAGGGTTTACAGGGTTTACTTGCTTGCGGGCGTGCATCCGTAACCCCAATTACCTACGGCTTGGTAGGGGTTGCAGCTAGGGTTTAGGTCTCAGAGATTGGTGATTAGGGTCTAGGGTTTAGGGATCAAGGATTCACATGACGTTCCTGTGGGCTCTGGGCGTTTGCATACCCATATGTCTAGCTATTTTGGTGTTGTGCGGTATATTCTTTTTGTATGTAATATAACCATACATGTTACATAATGTATCTTCCCACGGCAACGTCTTCTGAATTCCCTCGGCAACGTATCCTGAATGAATTAGAGGTGTTTGGTGCTTTTACACACCTCTGTGTGTATAAGTACCCTGCATTTCTGAATACGAGCACTCCAGTACATACACTGCTACTTCAAATCTTTGAAGGAGGACATATGTTCCCGCAGCAACGCTTTCTGAACTCCACAGCAACGTCTTGTGCGTAGATTACATGTGTTGTGTGTGTGTAAACACCCCTGTGAAAAGACACCAGTCCAATAATCATGAGGCATTACTTCAAGCTTACATAGTTTTTTTTGGCTCAATGTCAGGGATCCTATATTTTTTGGGGTTATGGGTTCCTCACATTTATGTAAAAAACGGATCCTCTTTCTTTCCGGGTGATGTGTGCTAAGTTTATGCGAGGGAGGCGGCGGCGGAGAGTTTTGGGTTTTGGGCTTAGGCTTTAGGATTGAGGTTTGATGGTTTAGGGTTTAGGATTTAGGACTCAGGATTTTAGGTGTTAGGGTTTTAGGGTTTAGGGCTTGTTTTTCTAGAGTTCCCCCCCAAGCCCCGCCTGGTCACCACCACGCGCTCGCACTCTCCAAACTCAAGGCCTAAAGACCCCCCCCCCCTATTTAGTAGGGATATATAGAGAGTTTCAGGGATAACGGAAAACAACATGGAA
>CAJNIZ010046010.1:10992-41544 GCA_905231905.1 Symbiodinium pilosum
TTGCAGGGTGGGGGGGGGGGGTCCTGCTAACTTAAAGGCTTCAAATCTGAAACCGGGATGTTATGTTATCTCATTGCCCTGCATTCGCCTCCCCGTACCCAACGAAAACCCAATTATGTAAGATTTGAAGAGATCAGTTGTTGCTTTTTCCTTGTTGCCATAGACTGCTCTCATGGGTCTGGGGTGCCCTAGAACACACTGTGAATAGCGCTGAAATTGTTGTTTTACAATACATAGTTTTCACATCCCCAAAGAAGTTCAACTCCAAATATTCGGGGCGGGCATCCTATTCTACTGTATGAATGCATAGTTTTAAGCAACCATAAGCCGAGGAAGTTGTTCCATTTGGCGTTTGCATCTTGGAACCCATCTTCCTCAGCGGAGGAGCGTCACCTGAAGGCGCAGTGTTACTAGTAGTGGTTTGGGGCTATAGGGTTACAGGTCATAGGAGTTAGGGTTTAGGGTTGTAGGGCCCTTAGTCCCCCTTAAGTAGACAGAATATGGGATATATGGTCCCCCTTAAGTAGACAGAATATGGGATACATGGGGATCTTATTATAATATACCCCAAGCCATATTTTATCTACTTAAAAGGGGCGCTATAGGGTTTGGAGTTAACATGTAGGATTGAGGATGCAGAGCTACAGCATGAGGTTTACAGGGTCTAGAATCTAGGAGTCAGTGCTCTGCACCTGAAGCCCTGCACATGGTTAAGGGTTTAGGGTTTAGGGTTTAGACAAGCCTGGACCCTAAACCCCTCAACCCTGAACCCCAGAAACTCTGAAACCAGAAGCCCACCTGAAATTCTGGTTGCCAAAATCACTGAAAGCCGAGTTACCACAACGAGTAATAGGATTTGTGAAAGGTCCTTATGAAGACCGTTCTGAGGCATTGTGGACAGATCTTGCCAGGGGATCACGCAAGGAAAAGACAATGTCGCTGAAACTCTTTGTATAAAGGATCAGGAAGCTCCGAAAAAGGGCAAGGGTTAATCTGCAAGTAGCCCTTACTGAAAGCCTATACGTACCCTACTTGCCCTCAACTGTTACTCAGGATTGTTGTTGTTTGGGCTTTAGGATCTAGGTTTCAGGATTCAGGTTTCAGGGTTTGCGGCTCAGGCCTGTACAAGACATAAAAGCCTACTGCCGAAAAGCCCTCAAACCCTTGAACCTTCAAGCCCAAACATCCCCCATCCCTCTCTGAAGCCTTGAGTTTTTCCGCCAACCCTGCAGGTACAGGCGCTCTACCTATCTGCTTTGAGGTGGAGGGCTTGAGCCCCCTGAACCCTAAACCCCAAACCCTAACGCTTTGAGGGTTGAGGGGTTTGGAGAAATTTGCAGGACAGGCTGGTTTTTTTGGCGCACAGGCACAGGCTCGAAGGGGGATTGTCAAGTTGGAGTGAGGCTCTAAACCCTAAAACCCTGAAACCTACATCCCTAAACCCTGAACCCCAAACGAGGGCGTGGGCTTCAAGGGAAAGTGTGGGGGTTTGGGTGAGGGCTTAGGGTTGAGGGGAATCTTGAAGGTCAGGTTTGGGCTTTTGGCTTTTAGTCGTTTAGGGTTTGGGGTTTAGGCTTTAGGGTTTGATTGCAAAGGGGAGGGGGGCATGTTTGAGGGCCCATTTTGCAATGTCTCAGCGCGTTTGAGCGCAGCAACCTTTCGGAAATGGAGATACGGGCTTTAGGGTTAGGCTTTAGGGTTTAGGGGTTTAGGGTTTAGGGTTTAGGGTCTAGTGATATTAGGTATTGGGGCCGCCTATGAAAGGAAAGCACCCTTTAGGGTCTATAGCGCCAGGGCACGTGTGCCAAAAACACTAGTATAGCCTATGGCCACAGCTATAAGGGACTCTAGGATATGGTTCTGACTTGAGTGCTGCCAAAAGACTTGAGGGTAGTTGGATTTAGGGTGTGAAGTTGTAGGACCTCAACCTTTCAAATCCTGCTCCCTTCCCCCGAACCCATGAGAGGATTTCCGTCTTTTTGTTGCCCCAAGGACTATAACCAGGACATTATAAGGGTCAGAATATGATTATTTAAATAAAGTGCATCTGCTGTAGTATTGGAGATCATAAAAACCCTAAGCCCTAAACCCTAAGCCCTAAGCCCTGAACCCTAAAGCCGTTTCAAGACGCTGAAGTGCATGACCCTAAGGGTCAGAGGATTCAAATAGTAGGGGCTTATATGGGGTTATATACGGGATTATGTGGTATGGGGTTCAGCGCTTGTAGAGCCAAATAATGGGGTTTTAGGTACCAAATACAATGCATATTTATGTATTCGGGCCCTCAAACCCAACAGTATTATTCGGCTCCTTGGACCCTTAGAGTGAACTATGTCAGGAAATGCAAAAGTCTGAATAGCCACCGACATCAATCCCTGACAGCCCTACATTCAATGAGCAAAAAAACAAGGGTACCTCCCCAACTCTTTAGTATTCCTATCCATTTTCGGATGTAACACCCCAATCTCTCCCTAAACCTTATAAGCCATAAACCCTAAGTCCTAAACTTTACACCCGAACCCTAAACCTTAAACCCCAAACCCTAATCCCTAAACCCTAAACCTTGGGCCTCTTCCTTGGGATTTAGCTTAACCCTTTGCGCTGCCCTTGTAAGCCTATTGTAGGTACCTAAGGATTGACCATTTGTAGGGTCATGCTCTGGTCTGTCGTGGGATGCAAGCGAACACGGGCTTGCGATTGCAACTTAGGCATTTCCCATTGCGTTGGGATTCAATGTCAGCCCCGACCTTGGCACGCGCGCGGTGTGATTTGGCTGGCTGACATGTGACCAACATCACAAGAATCAGTCGCAAGGTCGGAATCTCTGTGTAGTGTCGTGCAGAATTCTAAACTTACAGCCATGTTCTCAATAACACGCCATCACGGCAACGAGTCTGCAAACAGGACGCGCCGGCGTCCCTGTCGTGTGCCTACTGGCAAGACCATTAAGCTGCCGCAAGCTGCGCCCTCCTCGGACTTGATGCCATTTTTCTACACCAGGTCAGGCAGTCTCAGCCTGCTGCAATAGCGCGTTGTTGAGGAGCCTGGATGTGCTGGCAGCACCCAGGCGCGCACAGTACACAAAAGAATCTTTCGCCAGCCGAAAGATGAAAAAAAAGGGAAGGAAAGAACCGTGCATAGGGCGACATGAGCCATCACCGCACGCAGGCGTTCTCAAACTCCTCCTCTTCCTGGGAGGTGCGCTTTGAGTCAACTCTCAGCTGGCTGCAGCCCCCAGAGAAGTGCTGCAAAAGCTCAGTTGAGGATCCAGTTGCACCGCCACTGCTACAGGCGCGCAGGGTACCGCTGAAGGTTGAACACCTTGGCAGGATTACGATTGGCTAGCCGATTGGCTAGCGCCGTTTGTGATCACAGTTTCATTGAGTGTAAGACATATAAGACATTGCGTAACAAACATGAGGTCACCTTAGCCCCTTCAGATGCTCTGTGGCAACATCGTTCTTCTTGTCGTAAACCCTAAACCCCTATATAATTCCCATATATCCCTATAACCTAGTAGTTTCCATGTTCTTTTCATCAACCCTTAGTAGAGGTCCTAAGTGCCGCGTAAAGCCCTCAACCCTAAACCCCTAAAGTCCTCAATCCTAAACCCTATATGGTAGTTTCCATTTTCTTTTCCATTATCCCAAAATAACCCTAATATACTCCCAATATAACCCTGATATACCCCTAATACCCTAAACCTTAAACCCTAAACCCTAACATACCCCTCATACACCCTCAGGGAGAGCCTCCTTACAATGCTTCAGGTTCGCCATGGGCGGAGCTCCCGACCTGCTTTGCCAGAGCCTGGTGAGCAAGGCGGGCTTTGCGGTGTATAGGGGTTATACAAGGTTTAGGGCTTTGGGTTTTGGGTGTATAGGGGTCATATAGGGTTTAAGGTTTTAGGGCTTAGGGTTCAGGGTTTAGGCTTTGGGGTGTATAGGGGTTTTACAGGGTTTAGGGCTTTAGGGTTCAGGCTTTGGGGCTTCTAGGGGTTATATAGGGGTTATGCAGGTATAATGGAAAAGGAAATGGAAACTACTGGGTTTACAGGGGTTATATAGGGTGGTGTAATGGGGTTACAGGGGGGTTATATAGGTATAATGGACACAAGAAAATGGAAGTTACTGTTTAGGGTTTCAGGTTTTTTGGTTTAGGGTTTAGGGCTTTAGTGTTTGAGGGTTTTAGGGTTTGAGGGTTTTAGGGACCTTGTAAAGGGCTTGAGGGCTATGCTATTGTCATCCATATGCTTATATGTAGGCAGAGACCTTGTAATAAAGGGCTTCAGGTATGAGGTTCAGGGTCTACGGTTTAGCGTTTAGGGTTCAGGATTCAGAGTATAGAGTTTAGGTGTTTGCCAGTAACAGTTATACGTTTTTGGCCAAGAGAGTGTCTAGGGTTCAGGGTTTAGGGCTTGATGGTTTGGATATGAGCGACCGGCAAAACAGTCTGGAGAGCAAAGTAGTCTCGGGGAGGACTTGCCGTGTTGCCAGATTCATACTTCGTTCTGCTAGTGTAGACCCGTGAGTAAGAAATCCTCTCCCCTTAAAGGGTTCAGGGTTTGTTGTTGATGGTTTGATATGAGCCCCCTCCCCTTCATAGGGGTTATAATAGGGATCCTAATAATGGCGCCCTTAAAAGGCGGGGGTTTAGTTGTGCTGAGCTTTAGTGAAGAAGCAGATCCTTGTGATAATTGTACCACTCAGAGAATACTCTTGACACATTTAGTATGTACGTATATATACAATGCCACTATACGACTCCGCATGCTCCCTGCCCCCGGCGCGCCTTCAGCATGGGTAAGTCATTGTCATGTTTATAATCCACGTCTTTGTCGTGCTTACTAGAACTTCTGCTCTTATGATGCTTTTTAGTCTTATCATAGGAGTATGGAAGTTTCTAGGTCAAGGATCCCGCGGTGAGTTTGTCTATGAACCCTAAGCCCTAAACCCTCTTGCCAGAGGAAGTCGTTGTTTTATCAGGGTTTTTTGTGCTTTAGGAATATTGGTGAGTGTTGAAATTTGGTGTCCAATATGGGCGGGGGGGACCATAGATTGAAATCCTAGCACCAATGACCAACAGCAGCCCTATAAAGCACCCTACGCGCAGTAAGGTAATTACAACATAATTTTTAATTGTCCTTAAAACCCGTTTATATAAGCCCGCTTCCTCCCCTAATGAAGTCAGAAGTGGATTATACGTAGCAGTTAGCATAGGTTTGTAGTTAACCTTCCAGTGCGGACCCCTAAGCCCTAAATCCTAATGTCCTGAACCTCAATCCCTAAACCAGACCCGGAGCCCTAAACCGAAAACACTACAGCATCATCCCTAAACCTAGACCCCGGACCCTAATCCCTAAAGCATAACCCCTAAAGCTTAAGACCTAAATCCTAAGCGCTTTAAACTAAACTCTTTATCCTAAACCCTAAATCCTAAACTCTGCCAGGTTGTTCCCAGCATCTCGAGCGCCGCGCAGTCTGAAGCTTCAAGGCAGCTCTGAACCGCTTGCGCACGTTCCTTTTGAGGGCTTCAAAAGGGGGTGCAAGGGTTTAGGCCTTTAGGGTTATAGTTATAGGGTATGATTTAGTAGGGTGTGAGGGTTATACGGTTATAGGGTCTAGGGCTTTAGGGTTTAATGGCTTTAGAGTGATACGGTTTAAGGGTTTAAGGGTCAGGCTGATAGGGCTTAGGGTTAAAGGGTTATAGGGTTGAGGGCTTTGGGGGTTAGGGGCCAGAAGGTTTAAGGGCTAAGGGCCTAGGCGTTTAGGGTTATAGTTTTTTTGGGGTTTCAGGGTTTAGGGGTTTGGGGTGATAGGGTTAGGGGCTTAGGGTTTAGGATAGATGAGACATATAGGATTACTTACGGATATTGCAGAGGATACATAGGGTTGTACAGGGATAATAGGGAGAAGCATGGTTCAGTGTTTAATTAGGTAGGCTTTGTGGATATCCCTGTAAGGGAGTTTGAACAAGGTTCTTGGCAAAAACACATCTATGTGTCTGTATGGATAAACAGATAAACATACGCACCCAGGATCAAACAGGGGTTCCATTTGGACATATAGGGTGTTGGGATTACGGCTTAGCGCTAAGGACAGTAGTGCCCAAAATGGAAAGTGAAATGCAACGGCTTGATTTAGATGGGTGGTTTATAGGGAATTGGAGGGTCCCTTTTTGGGCTTCCCTTCACAAGGTCTATATGTTCAGAGGTCCTTTTTTGGATCCATCCTCAATGGAAAATGCAGTGAATGTGTGTGTATACATGTGGATTTGCTGGGTAGCTTTTGGAGGTTAGGGCTTTTGATTTTGGGTTTGAGGCTCACGAGCTCGGGCTGTCCGTCTACGGGTGCGGTTGAAGCCTCATACGGTTTATGTGGGGGTTTGTATGGGGATTATGTTGTTCTAGGCCGAGCAGCAATCTGTTACCGCATGTGTTTCGGGTTGAGGATTTTGCGCTCAGGAATGGAGATTCAGGGTTTGCAGTTCGGGCTTTAAGTGTAGGATTTGGGACTGAAGTTGACGGAAGGCTCGAGATCCCGGACTTAGGGGCGTAAGTTTTGGTGGTAAGAGGCCCCAATGGTCAAGCATACAATAACCCATATTTCGGGGTGCAATCTTATAATTGTTATAGTGTGAATCTTTATTCAGGGTTTGGGAGGTATGTGATACTTCTATGCTCTGGACACTTTAGGCAATTGTTGGAAAAATATGATGCGCTGTTATTAATGTAGGGGGGATGGGGGGGGGCGGTTTAGGTTCAGGGTGTAGGGCCTGATGAGTTTAAGGTTTAGGGGAAAGATTTTCTTCTACTATGGTCCTAGATTCCATGTATCATTGTAGTATAGAGTCCCTAAAACGGGCTGTCGTCTAAACTCCTTAAGGGGGGGTTATATAGGGGATTGCAAAGGGGACGATTATGGGGGTTATTAAGGGGGATGCTATGAGTTTAGACTATGGCTCGAATAGACCTCAAACATGATGTTGGTAATTCTTTTGGTGTCTAGAGTAGCCAAAGAGGAAAGGCAATTCCGTTTTGCACGCGGCTCGTGACAGCACCTGAGCCTTAAACACTATACCCTAAGACTAAGCCCTGAACTCTAAACCCTTCGGATCCCTTAAGCCCCCCTTCTGCAATGTCGGTATCTCAGATTACGCCCTGCGTCATTGAACACAGGTAGCAACCCCAACCCCGTAGTAATGTGGTGGTTTAGGGTTTAGGGTTTAGGGCTGTGCCTTTACCATTCCTCTTTCTCATCTTATTACCTGGACTTCAGAGGTAAGTAAAGCAGTGGTCTGTTCTACAATTTCTGGGGCTCAGGGATAACTCAAAAACATGGTGGGTAGTATGTAAGTACCCGACACCCCAAATCCTAAACCTACTTACTAAGTCCCAGTGACCCTCCAAATAGACGTTTCCCCAGGGCAACATCTTCGTCTTCATGGCAGGCAGCTTTGGCCAAGAGCTGTCAGCGCTTTGGGGTTAAGTAGGGGCTTATAGGGAAGTATTCCTAGGCCCTGAACTCAGTATATGTGGGTTGCAAAAAATATTGCCGGTTTCGGGCTGGGGTTCCTAAAAAAGGATTATAGCATCTGGGGGGATAAAAGGGGTATCCCCCCCTGCCCTTGTTTTGGAAATTCCCATGTATACATACACGCTTTAGAAGTTTAGGGTTTTGGTTTGGGTTTTCATGGGGCTCAGAGTTTAGGACTTATATATAGAGTCTAGGGTTGGTGACTGGTTAAGTGTTTACGGTTTGGGATTGGTTTGGGTTTCAGAGTTTACTATGTTAAGGTTTAGGGTTTAGGGTTGAGGGTTTAGGGTTTAGGGTTTTATGAGCGCCTAGTATTTTTTGTCCCTTGGTGACCTATCTATGCTCGTCATGCCATTGTCTACGCCCCTAGAGCCAATACATCAGAATCTCGCACTCTGCCGGCACCATGAAGCAACCTAAAACCTAACGCCATGAAACAACGTAATCCCAAAACCCCAAGCCCTAAACCCTAGACCTTAAGCCCTCAACCCTTAAGATTGTTCGTTTGTCATCGCCAAGGCCGCGCCCTGCGCTTGTAATGTCCTGATCGTTCCTACGTGTGCTATAGTCTCAACTCCTTAAAGGGGTTTAAGGAGTTTCATGGGTTTCGGGTTTAGGTGGGTTACATAGAGTTTAGGGCTTTATTGATATTTAGGGGAGTATATAGGGGACTATGATAGGGCTATTAAGGGGGATACTAGGCGTTGAGAGTATAGCTCTCATATCTCCATTGATTCTCAAGGCCTTGGCTTCGGAGAGACATTCAATCTAAATCCTGAAGCCTTGAACTCCCCACCCTGATGCCTAAAACCAATCCCTCTACCCTCCAACGCAATTCCTGAACCCTAGAGTCAAATCCCTGAACCCTAGACTTTACACCCCCCCCATGAACCCCAAAAACCAAATCCCTAAAGCCTTGTCCCCCACAGTCTGCGCAGTATACGATCCATGCCCTCAGGCGTCTTTTTTTCTCTAAGACCGTTTTAAAGGTACCATAAACCTGTGAGACACCATAATCCCTAAACCCCAAACCCTAAACCCTAGTAACACTGCTACAGTAGTTTCCCTTTTCTTTTCCAGTCCTTAGGATCCCTAAGCCCAAGGCTCTAGACCCGATACTAGTAACAGGGTTTAGGGTTTAGGTTTTAGGGTCTAGGGTTTATAGTCCTTTCCCTTTTCTCTTCCAGACCTTAGGCCCAAAAAACCTTCACTTTGGGGACCCTATGCGGTTCACGCTCGCATCTTCAAACCGACAACTGTAAGTCTTGTGGGTGTTAGGTAAAGCCTACTTCAAGTTTTGTATTTGACCTGTGCTTCCAGTTCCATGAGAAAGGTCCTACGCTCGACTAAAACCTAAACCGTACGCCCCTAAACCCTAAAGGTTTTTTTCGGTTGAGAGTCTTGAGTCTTCAGGCTAAGAGGGGTTCGTGTTTTGGGCTTTAAGGGTTCCACGTGTCACATCAGCTCCCACACCTGGGTTTTGCGATTGAGGTTTAGGGGTTGTGGGGTTTAGCATCACGGTTCAGGGCTTATGCTTTATAATTAGGATTTAGGGTTTAGGGTGGGTTTCTGGTCATGTGCACTGCTACTCTGGATACACGTGCTTGCCCTGTGGGAGACCAGTAGTAACTATGGGGACTTTCGTGTTAGCAGATCGTCAGTGAGTTCTGACCGCAGGGGTCCAAGTATTTAATACTCACATATGTAGCCAAAGCCGGTATCACGCATACAATTACCCCAAGCCCAAGCATCCAATTCAGTTATTGGGTACATAGATAGGACCCTCAGGGTAAGTGAGTATCCTTAGGCAGGATGGCCTTCATCCCTAAATCGGAAACTGCAACCCCAAAAGCATACTCGGAACTCCTGCGCTCAAGGCCCTGAACCCTAAACCTTAGACCCCTAAAACCTAAAACCTCAAGCCAATTTCACCTGTCCGACCTGAACCCAAAACTATACCTCGAGATCCTGGTTGCCCTCCATGTTTTCAAGGGTTTAGGGGTTAGGGGGGGTGGGGGGGTTAGGGACATTTAGGGTAAAATGAACTATAGTCTTAATTCCTCAAAATGAGGGGTTATAAAGGGAATTACAAAAGGGGTTATTAAGGGGGCTGCTAGGAGTTTAGATCCCAGAGCAGTGTCTATACCGCATAATCACAACTGGACTTCCAGATGAACTTTAATACCTCTCTAACTACTGTCAGCGTTAAAGCGTGGTCTTAAACTCCAAGCCCCACATGACCCTACAGACCCCATATAATCTATATGCACCCAGGTTAGGTATATTCTGAAGTGTGGCAGGAGAGGGGTGCACCCTGGCCTGCAACCCGACTGCTCTTTGAGACGCAGCTCTGCCGCAGATTTCGTGCTGAGGGCTTGCCTGGACCCTTCAATGTAGTGTATTTTTTGGGTCGAGGGTTACCCAAGAGGTACTACATTGGAGGGTCTAGGTAAGGTTTAGGCTTTAGGGCTTAGTAGTGCCTTTAGTAGCTAAGGGGAATCATTTAGGGTTTGCTTCTGGGCTCTCAGGGACAAGAATTAAACGGGTCGTAGGGCTTCATAGAGTCTGAGGCTTAGGGTGTACCTGGAGACTCATGTAATTAGAGCAGTATGCCTGGACCTTCAAAGTGGGTAGCAGATTGGCCCAAAACCCCGAAAGCTCGCCATGAGGCTACATGCCTTGCGAGTTCCGGTGATACATTGCTGTAGCAATTTAGGATCAAAACCCTATACCCTAAACCCTTATCCATCAGAGTCAGCTAGCGTCTCCAGGTGGCACCAGGATGAAGGTGTAGCCCTTTGCGCTTTTGGATTCAGGGTTGAGGGTTTGGGGTTTAGGGCCATGTGGTTGGAATGCTAGAGCATTCACACAGAAATGGAGAGTTTTATGGTTCTGGTGTAGGAGATCGAGAGATTGGGTGAGGCTTCCAGAGGGTGCAAGGACTGAAATATTAGGCTTCCAGGTCTCAAAGACCATTCTGATTGTGGTATTGGAGACCTAGAGCCCTATACTATTTGAGTCCGTGGACTTTTAGAGCAATCTACTCACATCAGCCATTGTCTAAATTCCTAGTATCTCCCTTAAGAACCTCTAGAAGACTCCCCTATAGACTCCTATAGCATAAGAGTTTAGGGATGCGAGCGAGATCTACGAACCTTAGAAACCAGTGATCTTTCCTGATGGCTCATCCTTATGAAGCTCTAGACTGTTTTAGGGTTTAGGGGTCTTGGGGTTCTGGTGTTTTTTTTGTTAGTGGCTTTGTGTTCTTTGTGGCTTTGGCGCTTTTAGGGGTTTGGGGGTTTTCGGGTTTAGGGTACTAAAAGGCTGAAGATCTGTTCCCCTCTTTCCTTCATCTTACCCCTTGTTAGCAGGTAGTGAAGGAATGAACAAGCAAAGGGAACCTACTCTGTTGTTGGGCATACGTAGGGACTGAGCTAGCGATCCATATCTGTATGTTCCTTACTAAACTGGGATGAGTCATACACCCTGCATGCTTATGTTATGAGGATCCACGGGTTCGGTTTGATGTAATGTGCGGATATACGGCGAGCTTCCGTCCCTTCAATCAAGGCTCTTCGTTTCGCAGTTCGTGTATTCATGCATTACAAACGCGATTTGCTTCTGTTAAGGTATATGCGCGCTCTGAAGCAAATTCTTAATTATTCCTTAACCACGACCACAAAATGCAGACCCTGTGTTAGTCACAGGAGAATTATTAGGGGTCCTAATTTCATGGGGTGGGGTTACCAAAGCTTCCCCCTAAACCCTAAACCCCAAACCCTAAAGTCTGAACCCTAAACCCTAAACCTCCTTGAACTCGCCAATTCGAAGACTCTATCCACAAAACTCTAGCATCCCCACCCTACCATCAGTTAGATCCTGAAGCACAGGAGAGTCTCTCAACATCAGCACCCAGAGATACCTGGGTTTAGGGTTTAGAGTCCAAGGTTTAGGGTTTAGGGTTCCTCAATGACTTAGGGACAGCTCTATTTTGAGAAGGCCCCCATGTAAACTGATTGTTTGAAGCGTTTCCCTGAGGCTGTCATCGCTTTTGCCCTTGGGCAGCCCAGCCACCGACGCACATCCAGCAACTGGGGCTCTTGTAGACCTAGAGGGATGCAGGGGTGTATAGTAGGTAGGCGATATACCCCAGAGGGTCCATGTACCCAATAAGTAGGTACTTGGTTTTTGGGTAATTTAAAGGTTTTGCGCAAGCATATGATTTTTGGGTACTTGGACCCTAAGGGTACATGTTTTTGGGCTTATCATTTCTAACTCTTCAGCTTTTCGGGTGGTACTAATCCCGCTGCTGATTTGGGGTGATGGTCTCGTTCAGTCAGGCATCTGGTCTGTGGGGGTTATAGAGTAAGTGTTACGAGGCTATATAGGCGGGAACGAGGTAGACGTGTGTGTGCGTGTGCGTGTGGCTGTGGGTGTGCGTGTGTGCGCGTGTGTGCGTGTGTGCGCGCGCGTGCGCGGGGCATCAGACACGAGTTACCCCCAGTAGTACCCTTTTTCCCTTTTCGTTTTTCGGGTCTCCTTATTAAGCGGAACATTCGGAAAAACGGTGCCCTCATTGTTAAGGAGGTGCTGGAGTGTAAAAAGAGATCACCAACTGCGAAAGCCCCCAACCGAAAGCTCTGAATGCCAGCCCCGAACCCAATACTTGGAGACGCGCGCAGTGTCCGTGTGCTAAACCCTACGCCCTAAACCCTAGAAACTGTAAGGTTCAGTGTTGAGAATTAGCTAGGAGGTTACAGGCCGACAGCCCACTTATATACCCGCAGTCATCACCTGTAGGCGTGTTACTAGTTGGGTCGTACCTACAGCCATACTCTAAAGGTCCGAGTACTCAATTATCATATACCTCCCCTAAATTCATCCGCACTAGAGTTACTAGTTACACAGTCCCAAGTACCCAAGTACTTGGTACATGGACCGTAAACCCTAAATCCTATATATCCCTATATATGTATCCCTTTAAAGGGACACAGTTCTTAGGTATATATACTTGACTTGGGTTTCAATTAACCATTATCCTAAGGACCCACAGGACCCCCACTACCTGGTACCCCACTACCCATTTAGACCTAAATGCAGAAGGAACATGGCCTTACTGGTAGTGGGGTACCAGGTAGTGGGGGTCCAGGAGTTCCTGGGACACTACTTCTGGACCGAGGCATTGGCCATTTGGCGGCAGGCCTTGGCCACGTTTGAGGACAGGTTGGGGCAGAATGCTGTGAGTAGGTTGGCCTAAGAGTCCAAGAGGGTTTAGGGTTTAGTGTTTATAGGGTTTAGGGTTTAGGGTCCCCATGAGTCCAAGATTGAAATTATGGGGTCTTAGATGACAAATTCCATGATATGAATGGTCTTTTGGACCTGAAACAATGGGGTCCAAGGTGCCAAATACGATAATATGGATGGTCTTTGGGACCTGAAGCCCTAATATTTGAGTCCATGGACCCTCTAGATTCTTTAATCCGGGTACTGTAGTTCCAAGTACAGAGTAAGATGATGGCGCCCTTCTGTGTAGAGTATTTTACAAGAGGCACATGATCTGATTTTGTTCAGCCCCCAAGAAGCACTACTGGTGTTAAGGTGTATGTTTCTGACCATCGTGAGCACGTTTCTCAAGCTGCATTTGTTTGCGTGAATCGGTTAATGATTTTTTCAGTTACGCAGTTGCCCGAAACCGTATAAACAAATATGAGTCATGAGAATGTTTATTTCAAATAGCAACAAGTAGGAACATCATGATGCTAACAAAAGTCTCTCTCCTATACCTTAGCAGCCTTAGCATCTCTCTCTAGACCCTCCACCCAAACCTTTCCGAGCGCTAAACCCTCAACCCTAAGCCTTTCAAGCCAAAGCCTTTGAGCTCAAAACTGTAATACCTCCCCGGCCCATCCTGATAAGCCATCCTGATAAGGGTTTAGGGTTTAGGGTTTAGGGCGCTACAGGGTTAAGGGTTTCAACAAGCACTTTAGGTTAAGCAGGTTGTTGATCTCTTTCAATGGAGTTTCCCTTGGACAGGTGATGTGGGACCCTAAGCCCTAGACCCTAAACGGGGTTGTATAGGGATCCTTCTGAATGGACATGGAATATAGGGAGGGTCACACTTTCTTTAGGGAACAGATTCGATGGAGAGACCTTGAGCCTGTGTCAACCCCCAACACTACAACTTGAGTCCGTATTTTATTTGGGGATACTATGGTACCCAATATAGAGTAAGATTATATCCTCCTTTTTGGGTATACTATGTTATGGTACCCAATATAGAGTAAGATTATATCCTCCTTTTTGGGTATACTATGTTATATAAGGAATTTAATCTTATTAGGTTCAACCACCAAAACAACGCTACTCACTTGGAGTCCACGTCCCGAAATACCGGGGCTTTAGGGCCCACAAGAATGGTTTTTGATGCGTATACCCCATTTATTAAGGTACTTGGACCCTTAGTTTACTCCGTGTGGCAGTTTCCAAAAGTTAGGATGGCGGCAAATTGCGGCAAATATATGCCTGCTGTGAAGTACACTCCCACCAGTAAACCCCAAACCCTCAACTGTGGCATTCCGAAACCCTACACATCCCGAACTCACCCTCATAACCGTTTATCGTGCCCCTTAAGTAGATAGAATATGGGGTAAATGGGGATCTTATTATAATATACCCAAAGCCATATTCCATCTACATAAGGGGGACTATAACCCCTCAAACAAGGGACCCCCAATTTTTTTTGCCACGTAGGAAGTTCTCCTGCGCCACCCCGTGGATGCTGGCTCCGACCAGCCACTGAAGGCAAGGGCCAAGGATAGTTATATGAGCTACGGACTAAATTTAGGTTGTGACCCTAAACCCCAAACCCGAAACCCTAGCCACGGACTAAATTTAGGTTGTGGGGGACCCATATGGGGCTGTATAGGGTTTTGGGGGGGACCTATTAAGGGACATACTACAAATTTAGTCCAGGGCTCGTATGATTCCCTGGCCATGAACTCTGTATACGTTAATCACATACTTTGGATACTTGAGGTCCCTTTCACAAATGATCGATATTCAGGTCCAAGTTCCAAGTACCCAATAATCATATCACCGAAAGCCTGGGCTATAATTACTAGTACCAAAACCCCAAGTAAGCCCCAAACTTATTGGGCGCATGGACCCTTAGGGTAGGAGTATATGATCCCCATATACTTTGACCCTTCCGGTCGTGCTTCTTGGGGAGGAAAAGAAATGGAGACTAGACCCTAAGCTCCTAATTTGTGTGGCTGGCTTGGGATTTAGGACCCGGATTGGTTATAGGTAGGGCAGGTTTACGAGCGTGCATTCCATCAGTCTCTTCTAAGCATCTGGTAACATGAGAGAGTGTTTCGGAGCTCAGGGTTTAGAGCTTTAAGGTTTATAGGGGTTGAGGAAGGTAATTTTGGGACAAGGGGTTATTACAGGGTAGGTTAAGGGCTGCTGTATTGGGCCTTTTCAGGGATCTTTTGAGCAAGGGGGCAGCAGACCGAAGAGGAACTGGAAGATGAACGGGAAGTAGGGTCACCTAGAGGTGTCATGAGGGTTCACGATTTAGGGTCCGCGCTATGCTTCGTTTTACATGTTTTTTAGTATGGGTTCCCTTTATAACTACCAAGTCATCCTTTTGCATGCTTGGGGAGCAGGTTCGGTGGTTGCGCGCAGCTTGTGAAATTCGGCACGGGGTTACGTGGGGATGCAGGGTGTATGTTGATCTGTAGGTTTCTTGTTGAAGACATATATTCGAGCGGTGAATGGGGTCTAATTAGTACTTTCACCCCAATATAGACCCCAAAATACTATAGTCCTTATTATATGGACCCCCAGAAAGGTACCCCTAATGTAGGGAAACCCCCAATTAGGGCTGGGGGAATTAGGATTAGAGTTGAGTGGGCATGTGGTGAAGGGCTCGGTTTCCAATGTTGGCATTCCTACACTCCCGGACACTAACATGGAAACCCAAAAGGGNNAAGACTATAGTCCCTCTAAAAGGGGGCTATATGGGTTTCCATGCTAGTTTGGGGGAGTGTATCTATTTGTTGTTTTTTGTGGAGCGCGGGTCACTTAGCTTCCAGAGGTATACTACCTTCGGCAAAGGCAGAAACATTTCTTGGAATTCTACAGATCAAGAGTGCAGCAGGCAAACGCCATAGACCTGAAGGCTTAGGGCTTAGGGTTTAGGGTTTAGGGTTTAAGGTCGAGGGTTTGGCGTAGGGTCCGGGATTTACTGTTTAGGGCTTGGGCACGAAGTGCAGCCCCTAATCCAATTTTTCTAGACCCTCATTCCCTAAGCCCTGCGTGATTTCAATGTTCCCTCCCATATGCTCGCTATGAAATACCTAACAAAGCCCGAAACCCCCCAAACTGAAAGCCCTGCTCGTAGGCCCCAGACCTTTACTCCTAATCCTCAGACGCAACCCCTAAACGCAGGGTTGAGGGATTGGGGTCCTCTAAGCCTACACACCACTCCTCTTAAACAAACATGATGGCCCCTTGTCAGACGGACTGTAGTCTGTGTCGGGCGCTTTCTAGGCTTCCATGTCAGTTTCAGGGAGGGCACACTCTCGAATTCATAATATGAGAGTATGATTAAATAAGGATTACGCTTCAGGACAGAAGGAATTTAGTTTCTCAGGTCTGTACTGTAGTTACACCTTAAACCGTAATCCTTAGACTCTCAAACCCTAAGCCCTGAGCCCTAAGGCTGGAAGTCAAAAGCATCAGCCCTGAACCCCAAACCCTTATCCCTAGCTTAAACCCGAAAACCTAAAGCCTAAACCTTAAGCCCTCAAACCTTTGCTCCCCTTCTCCGAAGGCAGCTGCGGAGGCGCTCCAGAAGGCGGGCATTCACGCGCCAGTTCTGCTGCCAGAGGCGAGGCCATGGAGGTGTATGGACGTCTTAATGCGGTTTAGGGCTAGGGTTTAGGGTTTCGGCTCTAGGGTAAGTGGAGAGGAGAGTACCGTACTGCTAGGATACAGGGGGTATCAAAAGAAAGGAATTGGAAAGGCAGCAGGAACAGGAAATGGAAACTGAGGCTGTAGGGGTTACCACGCATATAGAAGAGAAGGCTATAGCAGGTTCCTTAAGAGCGGTTATGCATGGAGATATAGTGTTCCTTCCAAGGCTAATTATATGACTTTACGCTGTAGGGTCGTGGGGTTCAGGGAGTTTTGACGGGTTTCGAAGGGCTATGGGGGTGGTATATAGTAGGTTTTATAGGGCCTGAGCAGCGGAAACGAAATTCGAAACTATCTCAAAGTGGGGAGCCTTGGAGGACCCTGAACACACATAGAGATTAGAATGAAAATCTGGGGGCCCCTATCGATAGGGATTCTACAAGGAACGTTTTGAGAAATGCTCACAAATACATACATACATACATACAAACAAACTAAGATTCTAATCTATTTCAGGGATGGCATAGGCGGCCAGAAATTTCATCAGAGTTTCCCACAATACCTTCCCTAAGCCCAAACCCTAGACCTGGTTTGAGGATTTAGGTTTAGGCTTTGGAGGTTCTATAGGGATGTGTTCGGATCGTGTAGCAAGCCTGATGTACACATGGTAGAGATATGTAGATTTTCTCCAGCGGCTACGGTTCAGAAAGTTCACGGATTTTTCAGACCTTCCAACGCCTTCCAAGCCCCAACCACGTAGACACGACACCAGCTATAGTGGTAGAATTATCATCATAGAGCCACTAGGAGTCTTGGTGGAAGTGATCTGATAGTAGTGGCAAATGCTTGGGTATTGCCTCCACTCTTTAACGGTTGGATAACATTAACAATATAGCTACATGTAGTCCTTAATGGGACCCGTAATACAGACTGTTACATGTTGGGGGGCAGTACCCCAAATCCTAAACACTACACCCTAAATTCGCATATCGCTTCCATTTTCTTTTCTATTATCCCTATATAACCTTATATAATCCCTATTAGTTAAATACCCTATAATCCCAGTTTCCATTGCGTGTTCCATGTTCTTTTCTATTTGATTCTCCATTATACCCCTAGACTCTAGGCAAACCCCAAACCCAATATAACCCTAAAGGCAACAGCAACCTCTACTCCGTAAGATCGCTGAAGCGATATTGGCAGGTACTGCAGCTTCTCACAAAGAGTGTTAAGGCACGCGAGGTCTCGGAAGTACTGCTCCACGCCACCCGGTGGCACTTGATCCATGCCGTTTCAGGCTTGGCAGGATTGATTAGGGTTTAGGGCTTTTAGGGTTAGGCTTTGGGGCTGTCCCCTCTTAGGGGTCCCAGGTCCCTTGTCTACAGCTAATCAGAGGGGCCCTGTCAGTCCTAAGTTCTTGGGCTTGTGTTTTGTTGACATTCTGGGTCCCCTTTCCCTCAATCGCATACCTTACCTGAATCCCGAAACTCAATCCAAAGCAAACTCCAAACCCTGAACCCCTTAACCGTGGACACCAAACCTTAAATCTTTTTTTTGGCAACGCCAAGAGTTGGCAAATTTTGGCTATGATGAATAGAGCCCGAAACACCATTCCAAATATTCAGGCTCCTAGACCATAAGTGTTACGTGATTCTGCATTTTCCCCTAAACCCCTAATTCCTAAACCCCTAAACCCTAAACCGACATCAACCAGCTTTGGGAACCTGAGCCACCACTTATCTACAGCCGCCTGACTTCAGTACAATAATTTTAAACGCTCCATAACCCCATGGTTCAGGGGGTTTAGAGGGTTTAGGTGTGTAGTGGGTTTAGGGGTTTTACCTATTGTAATGTAGTAGTTTCCATGTTCTTTTCCATTATCCCCATATAACCCCAATGCAACCCTAATATCACCCCTATAAGCTACCCCATAATCCCACTTTTACATGCTTTGGTAGGCTCCCTCAACAGTTGCCCCTGAAAAGAATCCCAGAGGGTCCATGTACCCAATTATTAGGGACTTTGGTTTGGGGTCATAGTCAGTATAATACAGGTTTTGGGCAAGTATATGATTATTGGGTACTTGGACCATTAGAGTAGTACTAAACCCTAAACATAGTACATAGTAGTTTTCGTTTCATTTTCCATTATCCCTATATAACCCCAATATAACCCCCCTTAGGGAACCCCAACCCCTAAACCCTAAACCCTAAACCTGCCCAGGTGCTCCGAGAGCTGGTCATATCTGTGCCATGCCCACCGGCCCCACTCCCAGGGAGGGAGCGGCTTAGGGTTTAGGGTTCAGGGTTCAGGGCTTAGGGAGGTATATCAAAGTTATATTTGGCTCATACTAGGGGTCATATAGGGGTTCTATTGGGGTTATATACAGGTTATATATGAGGACTATTCCTTAGGATTTGGGACAAGGAGCTTGGGATTAGTGATGAGGGTTTAAGAGATCAGGGCAAGGGCTTCGGGACAGGGATTTACCGTCAAGTGACAGGAGTTTGTAAAGATTTGGACTTCAAGTTCATTCTTCGGAGCCTTGTTAAGGTTTAGGCCTTACATTCTGCCCCCATATCCCAAGCCCTGCTGCTCTCTGAGGTCGACCCGGAGCAAGCTGCGCAGCTTTTGTGCACCAGCATTGTCACTGCTGCTGAGGCCATTTTAAGGTTAAAAGGGAATCCCATTTAGGGGGATTATAATTAAGGTTATAAGCCCAACTATAAGTAGTTACTAGGCATGTAAATACTGGATTATAGGTACTTTATAGGGGTAATATTGGGGATTATATGGGGGCTGTATGGGGATAATGGAAAAGACAATGGAAACTATTACAATGGTGGTATTTAGGGTTGAGGTTGAGTGTTTAAACTTTAGGGTGCATGTATGGACCTGACATAGCGCGCGCTTCTGGAAGTGATCTTCCATGTAATCTTTAGGGGCGACCCATTGCAGAATTCCCTCATAGTCTTACTAGGGTTCCTTAGGGTCCCACGCCTTTTGGAGAAACCCTCAACACACGCAGATAAATTGATGGATGGATGCATGGATGAATGGATGGCACGCACTTATGCAGGCACGTGCGCACGTGCATACGTATGTGGGTACGTACGCACGTATGTGTGTGCATATATATATCTATATATAGGGATTTAAATATTTTCCTATGACCAACGCCGTCAAGGGTTCATTTTTCTGAGACGCTTTCACCTAGGTTTTTTTTCTGGGCAACCTGTGGTCAACTCGAAGCTTGGGTCCTAACACTTACCTGCCAGATCTTATACTGGGTTGCTGTTAAGGAACTTAAATTAAGTTACCATAATGGGTATATATAGTAAATAATAGGGTTTCCCCAATATAGTAACTTAATTTAAGTTCCTTTACAGCAACCCAGTAAATCCCTCTGAAGGGGCCCAGAGATTTGAGAAACAAGCATATGGTCACGTGGGTCTTCTGGCTTTCTTAGGCTTGTGTGTTTAGCACTTGCAGGCCTTGTATAGGAATGGGGTGGGGATTCCAGGGTATATGTCTTTCAAACTTCTACCAACGTCATTTCTAAAACTCCAACTCACTGAGGCGTGATCCTCTTGAAGTTTGTTTCGGGTCTAGGGGGTGAAGGGTTGTGAATCAACATGTTGAGTGCCAGCACGGTCCAGGAGGCAGTTATGCATCGTCCTTCTACGATCTTCATAACCATACCAAGGGACTTTGATGGGAACCTCCAAACAGGGAACCCCAAGTATACAGCAGGAATAGAAGGACCCTGTTGGGGGTTCCCATCAAACTCTTCCAACCGGAATTTATGACTATGAATTTCTGAAATTAGGGGAAATCATCAAATCATTCTTTTTCGTGATTTAACGAAACAAACTGTTACAAATAATTCGAAACTGATGTTTTTGGAATAATATCTTTCTTGTTTTAGGCACCAGACTTCATTGTTTATGAAGATACGCGAAATATGAAAAAAACAAAGGATTCAGACTTCGAATCAACCATTGATTTTTTCTTATTTGATAAAGAATCATATCGTGCCATGGGGTCAACTTTGGCCATGCCATGGGTTCAACATCTTTCCATGAAGATCGTACAAATGGTTTTCTTTGAGATCCTACCATTCAAAAGGCCCCCAAATCCTCTAAATCGACACCTAAACCTCCGCAGCTCCAACCTCAAAACCCTCCAACTCTAGCTCTCTAAACGCCTGAAGCTGTAACCCCTATACCCTTAAACGCCTACACTCTAAACCCCCAACCCCCCCCCCAAAACCCGGAAACGCCTCATTTCCTCTAGATGCTAATGCCTTAATGCTAGGCCGTTCTGCAGAACACGCAGGCACCGCTCGGTTTTTGCTGCGATCCGAAGTTGAAGTTTGAAGGTTTAGGGTTCAGAGGCTGCATGGTTTAGGGTTTAGGGTTTGGGGTAACCAACGAAAAGGGGCCATATGAACCAGAATCTTTTTTTTTACAGGAGGGTTATATAGGAGTATATAGAGGACGATTATTGGGGTTATTAAGGGGGATACTAGGAGTTTAGACTAGAGCTCATACATAGTATATAGTTAGGGCCCAAAACATTTCCCGTATACCTATGTTGGGCCCAGGTATATACTACATAGCTATATGGAATTTTTGGTAACCAACGTATCCATAAAAAAAAGGATGCGTAACATGTAGATTTCAGGGTTTGGGTTTTGGGGGGTTGGGTTTAGGTTTACAGGGGTTCAGGTTCCAGGGTTTAGAGTTTAGAGTTTCGGTTTCGTGTGTTGGCGCTTCACGGTTTACTCAGGGTTGCGATGTGTCAAGAATGCTCTTCAAGATTCTCTTTTCAATATGACATCAGATTACTAGATCGGAGAGTATATCATAACAACAGGGGGCAAACGTGTATCCTGACAATCTAAGTGGCTGCATCCTAAACCCTACATGGAGGATCATAGGTCATAGGGACTTAGTAAGTTTACGTACATATCGCCCCGCTCTCAGCCAAAGAATAGCCCCGCCTATCGCCAATATTCGCCTATTTCTATGTCCAACAGACTCTCCAGGTAGGCGCCGACGCCGAAGTTACAAAACCTAGGCCCTAGATCTTAACTCACAAGCCTTTTAAGCCAAGCCCTGGACAACATATATCCTAAACCCTAAATCACTTTAACCCCAAGAAGGCTGTAAGTCCAAAACCCCAGCCCCTAAACCCTACACCCCGTAGCCCTAAACCCTAAACCTTGTTGTACATGTATAAACCTTTAACTCCTACCCTCTGCCAGTCCGTCCTGGCGCAGCCAGATGACCTGGCCGCGCTGTTCCTGCTCTTGGCCGACGCACGGCACCCGGAGCGATTGCGATATAAAGGCATATGTACTATAGTCTTAAGTCCTTAAAGGCGGATATATATATATATGGGATTATGTAGGGGACTGCCATAGGGGTTATTAAGGGGGATACTAGGAGTTAGACTATGGCTCATACAAGGAGGGTTTATAGGGGTTATGGGTGTATATAGGGCTTATATAGAGTTTAGGAAACAAGGTTTAGGGTTTAGGGTAGCGGGGGTGCAGTATTATAAGAACTTTGTAAATGTATGTAGGGATATTATAGAAGGTGTTTTAGTAGTGTAGGTTATGTGGGCCGCCCCCTGCAATAGTCAAATAATGTGAATATAACAGGACCTTAATATACTCACCCTTATCTCTTATAGTCACGATCATTGGGTTCGGTTTTTCTAAGGTGTAGGGTTGGGTTTTGGGGTGTAGGGTTTAGGGTGGATGGCGGGGGGGATTCCTGGGAGGTTTGTGCTCTTACTGAATCGAATCCCGAACCCCTGAACCCAAAACCCTACCTGGACCCCAAAAGCCCTTCAAAATTGCACAGAAGGCCATGATTCTACATATGTTTGGGGTTCAGGTAAGCTTTAAACCCTAAATCCTAAACCCTAAACCTTATTGCAGACTGCAGGCAGTGCGGCCCTCGCAGCCCGGCACAGCTGGAAATGGACCGTGCGAGGATAAGTGCCGGCCTTGGGTTGGTGGTTTAGGACTCAGGGTTTTAGGGTGTAGGGGGGGTTGTAAGGTCTACTTGTGTTCCCTTTAACGGAGGATAGGGGGCTATGTGGCTATATAGGGATATGTGGGGATATAGAAGGTTGTAACGTTTTAAGGTTTGAGGGTTTGAAGCTTAGGGCCTAGGGTTGGTTTATTAAACGGGGTTAGAAGCAGCGATAATGGAGAAGCACATGTAACAAAGGATGGACACTAGAAGGTCTTAAGATTTGGGGGTTGTAGGGCTTGGGGTTTCCAAGCCCCAAACCTTAAACCCCCATACCCGAAAACAACAAATGGCAGCTTCCATTTGATCCCCACATACCTTCGCATGTCCCTATATAACCCTACATAAGCCCTGCATCCCCCTTTAGAGGGGTTGGGAACCAGGGGTGTTGCACCCTAAGGTTAAGCATCCCGTGAAGGAACCGGAGGGACAACATAGATTCATTAAAGGGCTATAGTCCCCCTTAAGTTGATAGAATATGGGGTATGTGGGATCTGATAATAATATACCCGAAGCCATATTCTATCTACTTAACGGGACTATGCATTGGGGACATCTTGCGAAAGCCTTTGAGGGCAGAGAAGATTTGGAGTAGCTTCCGGCACATGCTCTTTGTGCTGCTGTACACCGTGCAGCTCTGTCTATGTAAGGAGACCCTAAACCCCTAAACCCTAAACACTAAACCCTATTCCGCCCTACTGCGCTCCTGCCTGGAGAAGATTTTGGAGCAGCGTCTGGTTGTCCGGCGTGGCAGGCCCTTGATGGAAAGCTTCTGTCGGGAGATCTACAACACCTTCCAGCCAAAGCATGCTGAGGACGGCTTCCGTACCGGAAGCAGCAACTGGTTGTTACGACCTTAGGGGTGCAACTCTGGAGCCCTTTACGCGGGGCTAAACCCCAAAACACTAAGCCCCAAAACCCAAAACCCGAACCCTTAAAGCCAATTTGCGCCAATGTCTTAGGGGAGCCGGGTCGAAGTTTTGCGCGCCAAAGCGCAGAAGAGTTCCACGTGCAAGGCCCCTGGTCATGAGGCCTTGCTTATTCTTGACACTGTCCTTTGTGGATAACTTGCCTGAGGTGCCCCCGTTGCACCACAGCAACGCATGCCACTGTCTCCATCGCGAAGCCCTCAACCCATTTGCAAGTCCCTATTTCCCTTCTTATCAGTACTTAAACCCTAAACCCTACAGGTTCAAAATCCCAAAGATCATTCTACAGCAGGCTTCGGCCACTCCTGATCACACAGCGGGTCCTGATCGGGCGATGCTTGTCGCTAGTGCATCCGACCTGTTTGTTTCATGTGCAGGGGTCGCTTGCGAGGGGGTCTAGAGGAGTATATGAGTATACAAGGTCTACTGAACCCTAAACCCTACATAGTAGTTTCCAATTTATTTTCCATTATCCAATACAGCCCCAATAAAGTAGGTTATAACCCTATACAACCCCTATAGTCCAAAGTTTTAAGCTTGTCATTCAGAGTTAGGGGTCTAGCCTCTACAGTTTGGGGTTATATTGGGATACTGGAACATAAGATGGAAACTACTATTTTCAATATGGTTTATATCAGGAAAAACCGAAAATAAAATGGAAACTACTTTTTAGGGTTGAGGTTGTTAGGGCTGGTGTTCGAGAGGTTCGGTTTCAACGTCTGGGAGCTTCCTAGATTTGGGAATTGGAGAATGTCAGGTTCGCTGGAAGCATCGTTTTTTTTTTGGCTGGGGTCACATCTGAGAGCTTCCTTTGATGGGACCCCTTGATGAAGGGTCATATTATTCCTGGCGGGCGGTGTATAGGGGACAGGGGGACTATCTTTGGTGGGTTTGGTCATGTACATACTAGCGTCACTGATCCTATACGCTGCATCATGAAAATTGCACGTACTGCTCAGAATCGTCAGGGGGGGCTTTGCTAAGAGGGACATGTGATGTACATGTTTGCTGATCCCAGCCGTTCGGGATTGGCTCGAAAAACCCCGACCTAAGAGGAACCTTCAGGAGAGCTTGCCACGATAGAGTTCGTGTTCATTATTTGGGAAGCCACATGAATAGTTTATGGGTTGTTGTTAAGGAGCTCATCAATAAGCTACCAGTCTGATTATGGCAATTGCGTTTAAGCTTCTGAACAGCAACCTAGTTGCAGAAACCTACCTACATGTGGGCACTGTCCCAAAATAATGGAACCCCAATATGGGCCCCAGAGTACTCCAGTCCTTCTTAGGGGGACACCCAAGAAAGGTACCCTAATTTTGGGAAACCCCCATATTCAGTCCAGGGGTCTGGAAGCTACAGCCTCTCCCGCGCTGACACACTTGCTTTTGAACCATGTAAACGTTTTCCCTCCTGCAAGCTAACATGGAACCCACATAGTTAGCCAGTTGGTAGTAGGGCAGTTGTGTTTGTATGGCCCCTTTGGGGCGTCGATGTTTGTTACGGGGAGGGTAGGCCCCGAAAAGCCTCACAACCTTAAGGTGTTAGTTTCAATATGGATGCCAAGATGTGCTGCCTCGAGCGATGTTGGGCAGTCACTCTGTAAATTTACGTTGCATGCAATTGCAGCCACCCACCTAGACACGAATTACACCTAAAAAGATCAGCTCTGCAGCTTAACGAAGTAAACGGCAAAAATCCGGGACCGCGATGCTGGTGTCTGGATTCTGAATGTCTCGGGGCAAGGATTGCTGCTGGGGTTCATGGTTCACAGGCTTTGGGGCCCCAACCCTCCCCCAACAAGCAAACAGCAATGAGACTAAAGCAGCCACACGAGGGCCCCTAGCGTTTTGCTCACGGGGATCTGGATGTTCTCTGAAAACATGGTTTTGGTTTTCGGCTAAATCCTAAACCCTAAACCCTACATACAATTTCCCTTGCTCTCCTAATTCTGGCCTTTGGTGAGCTGGGCATGAAGGAATGCGGAAAAGAAAATGGAAACTACTATAATGGGTGATATAGGGACTACTATGAGGATCCATTCCTTCATTCCTAGCTAACCAAAGGCCCTAAACCCTAAACCCTGTATTCCGGCAGGTGTCCGTAGCGTTGCCAGAATGCCGCTCCCAGCTTGCGTCCGTACAGATGATCCTTGGGCTGAATGTGCGGGTTTAGGGTTTAGGGTTTAGGATTTAGGGTTTAGGGTTTAGGATGTAATGTTTAGCTTTCAGGGCCTATCCAGAACCTCCTATGTAATTTTTTCTTGGGTAGTATATTATTACCTCTTTTACCAAAAGAGGACAACAAACTCAAAAAGGAAGTACATAGGAGCCCTTGGTCAGTTTAGGATTTGCGGGTTGACAGCTTGTTCAGGGGCATCCAGCGCCATAGCTGCCATTGGCCCGGATAGAACAGTAGTGCATGGGAGATGTTCTATACAAGTATAGTTGGTATTGCTCTATGTTTAGGTTTAGGTTTTAGGGGTTTAGAGTTTATGGGGTTTAGGGCTGAGGGCGCCTGGTGTAGGGCTTGCTAATGAGGATCTCTATGTCCCTAGGGACAGTGAGTGATGTAGGCCAAGTCCCATGTGACCTACAGTCTAAACTCCTTACAGGGGTTTTATAAGGGACTATGTAGGGGAGCATATTAGTGATTATGAAGGTGGATACTAGGAATTTACGCTAGAGCTCATATGAAGGCTTTGGTTTATCGTTTGGGGCTTTGGCCTTGCGTTTGACCCTCAAATTTGAGAGTTTAGGGCTGAGGCCTCGATGCGAAGGTTCTCCCCAATGGGTCTTTTTCGAACCCCCTTGGTAGGACTCCTGTAACTGCATATCCATACTCCTCAGGGTCCCCTAGACCCTAAACCCTTAAACCCTTTCTTCAGGGCAGTGCTCAGAGGTGCGCCTCAATGGGAAACTCAACCCTACATAGGAGTTTCTCACCATGCTGGGCTTTACGGAGTCAGGGGAATAGGATTATATTGGGATTTTACTGGCTAGTTGTTGCAGATGCGGTAGGGGCTCTTTTGAGACATGCCCAAATTCCTTCACCCCGTATTCAACTGCAAGCCGCCCAAGCAACCCTGATACTAGGCTAACCATGACAACTTCACCCCAAGTGGTGGCTGACACGGGAAGTAGTCCTTTACTTTCGCTAAGAGTACTTTCCTGAGGTCTCGCCAGATAATCGGGCCATGTCAATGCCACAGTTGGTTAAGGGCTTTGGAATCGAGAAAAAATGAAATCACATTTGCATGTGGCACGCTTAAAGGTAGTGTAGGGGCCGAAACACTACCAAAATCACATTGACGTTTAGTTAAAGTACCCGATACCATAATTATACCCGGAATATGAGTGTTAACTGCTCCCAATGCTGAGTTCAATAATTGGTGCGCGCTGCACATGTAAGTGGCGATTGTTGCGTCTCCAACGGTTGCTGCTTCTTGCATACTGAATGGTAGCAAATGCAGGGAACACACCATGAAGTTCTGAACGTCTCATGAAGCCCCCGACAGAAACGGACAACACGTATAATCTCCCTTACGATGCTTTCTTTGCGGAAAAGCTTACAGAGAGTTGGAGCATGCAGGCATACCACCGCAGGGTGCCATTTCTCAAGAGTCACCGCCCCTTACCTGGTTATAGAACCATCATATCGAGCGCGAGGTGGCGCTACTTCTATCTGCCATATGTGTCAGCAGTCACGGGTCCCCCCCCTCCCCCCCACCCAATGGTCCATGATATAGAATATGCTTGACGTACCCCCCTGTGGTTCTGTGGTTTGGATCCCGTGAGAAAGAGGGAAGGCTGGGAACGCGGAGCGCGGACGCATGTACACCCCATATAATCCCACTAAAGGACCCTTTACCCCTAAAGCCCCAACCCCCTTGACCCCAAAGCTTAAGCCCCTCTATAGGATGCTACAACTCCTTTATGATTTCTTCATTCCTCTACATGTGGCCCCTGCGTTGACGTCTATCCTGGGTTGTCTTAAGGAACGGAAGTTAACTTACCATAACATGGGCCTATAGTAAATAATGGGTTTCCTTATCGTAGTAACTTAGTTTAAGTTCCTTGGCAGCAACCCAGTATCAACTGAGGCTCCGCTTCGTGACTCGGTTGATGAGCGCTGAAGAAGCTGAGCTGACGACTCAGTAGGTCAAGTGCTGTCAGGATCGGTTAGGGTTTAGGGACCCCTAGAAAGTACCCCTGCTACGTACCTTATGTAAGCTTTGTATCATGCCTGTATGCTGCTTATATGACCAGATACACTGCCTGTATATTGCTTATAAATAGGTAGTCCTTGAATTGTCCCCATAAGCTACCCCTAAACCCTAAACCCTAAACCCTAAATCCTAAAAACTAAACCCTAAATAGGGGTTGCAATTAAGGGCTTCCTCCGCGAGCTCTTGGATAAGGAGGCTTAGGGTTTAGGCTTCTGGCGGCTTCTGTCTTTGTATAGGGCTTTGGATTTATAGGATTCATTCAAGTTGTTGGGTTCTTGAAGTTTGACATGTTGCGGAGCCACCCTAAGCACCAAATTAACACATAAAACTCCTATACAACCCTATGATTACCCCAATGGGTACCTACATCCCCTACCCCAAACCCAAAACCAAATGTTTGAGGTTTGTGAGTCACCTGGTTCATGGGGTCGGGGGTTCAGGAGCTTAGGGCTCCAGTCAACACAAGGTCGGTTTAGGGTTTAGGGTTTGGGTTTGGGTTTAGGGTTTAGGGTTCAGGGTTTAGGGTTTAGGGTTTAGGGTTCGGTTGCAAACCTAAGAGAGCCCAAGAAGGCACAGGTGACAGATGATGCTACTAATTGCAGTACCGTCGACTGGTTGCTTTTCATTTTTGATGCGTTGCTTGCTACTACTCATTTTCAGTTGCTAGTTTTATGATTGAACGGATCTACTCCGGCTAGTTGCCAGCTGTTGTTGTTCGCTGCCTTCTCAGGAGGTGACTTCGGGGGAGATGAACCAGCGAGGTTGCCCCATCGGACCAGGTTGTCTCCTTGATTTGGAGTCCACCTTTGCCCAGCTGTTCTCGGACTTTGTCCTTGCTGCCCGGGATGTGAAGGCACAGCAGAAGAGTGGTGAGACGGTGACCTTTGCGCCTCCTAGTTCTGTTGTGCACAGCGGGCCCAAGTCGTTGGTAGTTTCCATCCGTAGCGCCTTCTGCACCGAGTCGGAAGTGGTGAAGCTGTTGGGGAGTGACATCGAGAACCCTGAAGCTTGGCAAGCGAGTACCCCTCCAGGTGGAGGATGGAGCTGTGTTGCACGGCTTCGTGGTGTCCATGAAAGGCATCCCAGAAGGAGTTGCGCACAGCCTGCGCATCGTGACTGGAACACGGGCACAGCAACTTGCTAAACCCTAAACCCTAAACATACGTGAAGGAATGCATAAGCGCCCTTTAAACCGAGCTTGACGAGTTTTAGGGTGAGTGTCCGAGGTTTTGGAGTGCTTGCTGACGGATTTTTTTGCAACCTTTCAGAACTACCACTACTACTCGACTGTAGCCAGTAAAACCTCGATATGGTTATGCTCATGAACTACCCGAGGTCCCTAAACCCTAAACACCAAACTCTAAGTTCATGCTTGAAGATCGCTGTAGCAGGAGTGAACTTAGTTATGTGAGGGTATGAAATTAGCAACTTGAAAACACAGGAATACTCATATGTCACATGATGATCCGTAGGTTCAACGTCTTCCATAATTCGCAAACATATCCTGAACCCTACACGCCTACCTAGACGGCCTAAAACCTGAAATCCCAAGCCTTCCTTTCAAGCACCCTAAACCCGCAACCCTTCAACCTAAACCATGAACCCCAGAAAACCCTGAAGGCCTCAACCCTAACACGTCAGTCCTCCTCACACCATGAGCTATAGTCTAAACTCTTAAAGGGGGTATAGGGGTTCGGGGTTCGGGGTTTAGGGTCTAAACTCCTCGAAGGGGGCAATATAAGGGATTCTGTAGGGGAGTACTATAAGATTTTTTGCTATAGCTCACATATTTTGAGGCCGGAAGCCCACTCACAGATGCTGAAGTCGGCGCTACCGCCCATCTGCGTGGTCCTTGGAAGCTTCTAGGGTTTGGGGTTTAAGGTTTAGGAATCAGGGTTTAGGGTTCAGGCTTCAGGGTTCAGAAGTTCAGGGCTTGGGGTTTGGGAGGCTTTTCGGCTGGGCTTTACAATTGCAAGGCTTTAGACGGTCATTCTTTCAAACAGCTTGTCAGTGGTTATGTACTCCAACCCACGAGTGAACGTGAAACTGTAGAGATGGAAGATATCCCTAAAGGAACCGGTTTTGAGATTCTGGTCTTGTGCTACTTTTCTGAAGGCCAACTGGGCAACCTACATAGACTCAGATAGGTCCCTTGCAGTTAGACCGTAGTCCGTACAGGGCCCTTTTTGGAGATTGCAGTTTAGCATCGGGAGGGTATATACTTGTGAGCTGTATGTCTGGATATGACTTTTGGTGTTCTAAAGGCGGTGAAGAATATGGGGGATGTTGCCAAGAGGCATCTCGCGTCTGCAAGTCATCGAAACAAGGTGCGCGACAAGGCGAGTGCACAGTCTGGACACAGCCGCCCAAGGTTGACAAATGACATCGCTCTGATCGGCAGTAGGTTGCTTGGACTACACGGTGGCACTTCAGGCAGAACTGGCTGGGCTGTCAGCTCATCCGGGGGCCTCACCTTGGGGCATGTGTTCGATGGCAAGCAAGACAGCGTCATCAGCATCAGCCACTGCTGAAACCCCAAACCTGTCAGAGAACAGGCTCGCTTAGAATTCGAAGGCTCGTGAGTTGAACGTTCCTGATGGGAAGGACAGGACTGTCAACTTCCAGGTCTCACCTGGGTTTTGTCAGACTCTTGCTCCACTACCTTCCCTAAGTTTCGCGTATCCTTTTTTGGGGGCTTATTGTTTAGGGTTGGGGGGTCTCTATAGTAAGGATCCTAACATTTTTGGTGTCCATTTGGGGTCGAAAATCGTCCCTACTACAACCAGACGGTCCGTACTGCAACCAGATGGTCCCTACTACAAATGAAAAGCGGACCCTATCATAACCGGTCCCAAAAATCACAAAAAACCGAACCCTACTGCAACCAGAACACAACA
>CAJNIZ010046011.1:12047-24622 GCA_905231905.1 Symbiodinium pilosum
ATAATGATAGTAGTAGCAATAGTAATAGTAATGGTAACCGTAATAGTAATAGTAATGATAAAATAGTGGTAATAGTAATAGTAATAGTAATAGTAATAGTAATAGTAGTAGTAGTAGTAGTAGTAATAGTAATAATAGTAGCAATAGCAATAGTAATAGTGCTAGTGATAGTATAATAGTTATGGTAATAATAAGAATAATCGTAACAGTAATCGTAATAGTCATAATAGTAGGAGTAGTAGTAGCAGTAGTAGTAGTAGTAGTAGTAGTAGTAGTAGTATTAGTATTAGTAGTAGTAGTAGTAGTAGTAGTAAGTAGTAATAATAATGACAATAGTAATTAAGTGTAAGTATTCATTCGAATTACCCGCAAAGACCTCAGAACCCCCTCCCTAACTACTTACACTGGGGAGCTAATTCGCTGTTTTGAAAGTAGTCTTGCCCCTTTAAAAGTAGTATTCCCGCATTTTAGGGCCTCCTTAGGGGAGGCGATTCGGCAAAAACAAGAGGGGGGAGAGGGCAGGCCAATACCTGATATATTCCAGCTAGCCGTCAGCTTCGGCAGACACTCCTGCAAAACACACCTGATCACACAGCTTCGGCCCCATTCCCTTGCCATGGTACCCTCCCCGCTGCCGGCCCTATGGTTCAACAATTCTCCACGTGAGGTTGATAATCGGTTCAGTGAACCCTAGACCATTTTCTTGAAGGATCCCCAAGAAGATCTCAAAAAACATCCTGATTTGCAGCACCGTTTAGAAGGTGATCTGGAAGACTTGACAGAGGTGGTCCCTGACAGGGGGACACCAAAAGGTTCCAAACACCAACATCGCCCCTAAAGTAACTGGTACTTCTGTAGTAGCTTTGAACCAGGCAGATCTATATCTATATCTATACATTTATCCCGTAGAGGTATTTTGGAATCTTTTGAGTTGGGAAATCCTGCGACACCAAGCACCTACGTCCTAAATCCTAACCTAGACGCTTCAACCCGTTACCCTGAACCCCTGAAACCCTAAACCCATAACTCTAAGGGATATGGAACCCCAGTAGAAATTATAATTTCAGCTAAATATTAGGATTGCTGGTAACAGAAACTAACAAACATTTTCAGGAACCTTGTAGATAAACCTAACCCATAAACCCTGAAACTCTGAACCCATAAACCCTGAACCCATAAACCCTAAACCCTCAAAACCCTAAACCCTCAAAACCCTAAACCCTAAACCCTCAAACCCTAAACCTACTCTGCTTGCGGTGTCAGAGTCAGGGCGAGGTCCAGCGTTAAGGCGGTACAGCTTCGAGCTCGAGCTGAAACAGCCGCCTGTCCAGCTCACTGGGTTTACCTAAACCCCAAAAGTATGTAAAATAATAGTCCTAAACCCATAATAACAGCCCTAAAGGCCATTATTCTACATACTTTTGGGTCCAGGTAGAGTTTACAGTTTATTGCTGAAGGTTTGGGGTGGGGAGTAGGGTTTAGGGTATGGAGCTTGAGGTAGGGATTAAGGTTTCGGGTCTAGGGTGTGTGGGGCTTAGGGATAGTGAGTTGGATCAGAGCCCTGCAGGAAGCCTCAATATACTCACCGTTACCCCCCCCAAGGAGCTGCAGCATACTGCGTAAGCGTTACACAAACTTGGGGTCCCATGTACGGGAATCTACTAGGAGGTATGGATGTGTGTGTGTATATATATATATGATGTATACGTATACAGGATGCATAGGGTCTACATTGAAGGGTATATTGTGCGGTGTAGGGTTTGCCAATATTATGTTATCTCAAAAAAGTGTCTGGGGACTCCACAACAAGGAAGATACAGTTCTGGGGGTAGATAAGGCAGGGAGACAACCCCCCCTGTCTCTGTAAATGCCACCGAGTTCCCTGCAGGATCCAATATTGCTAGACCCTTACCCCCTAATCCCTAAACCCTAAACCCTAAACCCTAAGCCCTAAACCCTAAACCCTAACCTCTAATCCCTACCTTGAGGCGCAAGCCAGAAGGTGTTCTCACCTTCCCATACTTTGTCTACGCAAGCATCCCTTTGTAAATGTAGGGTTTAGGGTTTAGGGGCCTAAACTAACATGTTGGTCCTAGATTCCTTGTGAAATTTTGGTATAGGGTACCTCAAAAGGACCGCAAGATCGTTCTAGTAAATTCTTGGGCCGCTACGTTAGCCCACCATGCTGCTCCTTGTGCAGCCTATGCTGCAAATCATGTTGGTCTATGCAGGCCTTCAAAAAAATGTCCACTTATGGGTTCTCCTAACCAAACCCTAAACCCTAAACCCTAAGTCCTAAATCCTAACTAACCCCCCAAACGATCCTACCCTCCCCCCCCTCAATGTAGCCAGCTTCTCTGGCCTGAAGTAGCCCTGAAAAAGCCCAGTCAGCAGGGAAACTTTCGGGGCAGTAGAGGGGTATGGCTGGGTAACCCACAACCCACTTACACCAAAGAGGTGTTTCTATCCCAGCTGAGCTAGGATGACAGCGTTTCCTGGACGTACTGGGGGTGAGCAGGAAATAAGGGGGGTGAAAAAATGTGTACACATATATGGGGATTCTACAGGGGTTATTTTCCCTTATTCCCCGGCCTGCCAAACCCTCAATGCTCATAAGCCCAGTAGTTAGTCTACGTCATGGCGCGTTCCTTCTTATGTTCTGTTTTATTTCTGAAGTATGTGGGAATCCACGTGGACAACTGCAACAAAGCCAAACTGCCGCTTGTGCAAATGTTGTTTTTTGCTGTCACTTATAACCACTTCTTGCCTCGGGTTGCCCCGCGAACTGCACTCGCCGGCCCAGTGTCGCCAATTCCCCGGCAACTTGCCCAGGTATGAAGCTTGCTAGGAGAGGACCCAGCAGCCATTGGGGCATCCTACAATTCAAACAGGTCAATCTGATATATACGTTTGAAGAAATCCGCCATTACATGCTTGATCCCTAACGCGGATTCTCGGCACCCTGGAGGGCACCACAAACCAAGGGCCTCCAAAGGGTTTCTGCTCTGGCTACCCCTCCGGAACTTGCAAGAATGAGATTCAGCCTTTTTCTGCAGTTGGCAGTTGAGTGGGCTTGGGTCTTTGCTGCGCCGGGGCTATGATGGGCAACAGCCTGCTGTTCTGAACACATGGCCTCAAAGTGGTGCGCAAATTCTGCCAAGTCTTAGCTCTGCGTTGCTCCCGCTTTGCGTCATTTTGGGCCACAAATGCTTTGCGGCATTCGCTTGCACATGTCACGGTCTGCTGCGGCGGACCTAGTTGGCAGCTGGCTTCCACAGAACGTCCTTTTTGCAATCACACATGCATTCCTGCACAAGAAGTACCATCATGAGGACTGAGAACACACCTCTACCACACCTGCCCCGATAAAAGCAGGGTGCATACCCAAAAGCCTGAAACCTGAAGCACTTCTCAACTACCCTGCGAGCCCCCCACATCATGCCCAAACAGCAAGTCCAGACCTCCCACTACCTTACTGAAAGGACTAATTAGTAGGGAACAAGGAAAAAATGATAAGGGCTAAATGGGCATTATATTCCCTTATTTCCCACTGACCCCCAGTACGTTATGATGCACTGCTTGGGCATTCTCCTGTACCAGACCTGAAGCAGGATGCCGCGAAAGCAGAGGTGTAGCAAGAGTCCTGGTACCTATCGGCTGGTTCTGTACTATGATCTAGAAAGCGAAACAGCGACTGCTGCAATGCTACAAGCAAGATGCCCTGCAGCTTCATACCCTAACCCCAAGGTTCCCACTACCCAATTTTCATATACCTCTCCAAAACCTGCACTACAATTCCATTTAATCACATCCCAAGTACTCAATTCCTGGGTACTTGCTCCCTAAAATCTACATTCCCAAAAAAAACAACACAACATGTGCAGAGCTACATCATCTGCCTGGAACCCCTTTACAGGTTTATAAGTCCTGCAAACTTGAATGTTCAGAGCCCAAGGGTGGTCCAAAACACCCCGGCAGTGCCTTTGTCAGGGAAGACTGGTTATGGGTACGGCTTTTTAGTACATCGTATTACTTTATTCTGCATTCTCATTCCTCTTTGATGCTTCTATTGTTAAAAAGTCTTGACAAGCCGCAACTAAGCACCTGAGTAAGGAATGGCCTTTTTTTGAAACTCATCCTTCGCACATACAGCGATTCGCCCGTACTCACTGTCAGGCTTGTTCGACCCGCGGATAGCTCACACGGTCCTTCAGGACCAAGTGGATCCCAAGGGTGCCGGTGCAGCTCAATGAAGTGCTTGCCATCAAAGCCTGTGATTCTATATTAAACCGTGAACGTGCTCTGCTTGTTCGCTTGGACCCTCCAAGACCACATTCTGGAGCGCAGCATTGGGTCTGTTTGGCTGCAGGTCTTCCCGACACTTGCAGGGGGCATGTTTTGATCTGTAACTCCATGGAGCGACTCCAGCCAAGCTTTGCTAGGCTAAAAACTTTAGGGCGCAAATTAAGACAATATTGATTCGTAGGCATTCAATGACCCTAGACTCTAGGCCAAACGAAAAAAGCAGCTTTTAGCTGTAAAGCTTATGGCAGAGGCTCTGCGTACGGCGCCCAATGCGCTTCAGATAAGGCTTTGCGCTCACTATCTTGCTTCCTGTGATTCCCCTGCCTGAATCTATGAGACGCCAGGTCCTACAGACCTGAAACCCTAGACCAAAAACAAATCTGCACAATGCAAAACATAAATCCCACAAATTCCAGACCATGCATGTTGCAACCCTCTTTCCACGAACGTTACCTAAAATGGTGGGACAGCGGCACCTGGACCCTTGGGGTTCCCCGGCAGCTTTGTCTGCACAGGGCCCCTGGGATTGAGGAATTTCTCTCAGAACCCAAACCCTAAACCTAAACCGGGTGCTCTTCTGAAGGTCCTCAAAACCAGGGCAATGTCATGCTTTCTTGGGGCATGCAGACCCAAAGGGTTCAAGTACCGAATAAGCACATTATGCTTTCCCAAACCTGTGCTACACACACTAGTCCCAAAATCCCATATGCACAACTATTGTGTACATGAACCCTCAGGTAGATGGATCTTAATTGTGAGAAATACTCGTTTGAGTCTTCTCCTCACTCTGCTCTGGCACTGGCAAGTTGGGTTGGTAGTCTATCAAATAAGCCGTGGAGCATTTACTTGCACAGCGTTTGCAGGGTTTGGGGTTGAAGGCTTATAGGGTTTAGAGTTCCACGCTTAAGGGCTTTACAGTTCGGTGCTTCTAGGGTTTGGGGGCTTTATACGGTTACCGATCAGGGGCCCGATGCTGGCTTTAGCTTGGAGGTTCTACTGCTTGGGGTGCTGCTTGGGGCTTCCTGCTTCGGGTGTCAGGTTTCAGATGGTCTGCGCTTCAGGAAACAGCCCATATGGTGAGGTTCAGTTTGCGGGCTTCCCACATTAGCCTTGTGGTTCTGCAATCTTATGTAGTTTCTATTTTCTTTTCCATTATTCCCAATATGGTAATTTCCCCAAATAAGGGAACCCCAATATAGACACCAAAATACTATAGTCCTTATTATTGGGACCCTCAAAATGGTACCTCTACTAAATGCTAAGTGCCACACCCAGCAAGGGGTCCTTTGAGGTTGGCGTGGCCTCATGTTTGCGATGAATTTCCGTACAGAAAGGTTAGGAGCCCTGTGGGTCCAACACTCTACTTATACGGAAGCTCTGACCCCCATCTACGTAAATGCTGGTTCTTCGACCATTGGACAATCAAAACCTCAGACGAAGTCGTTGATGTAGTTGACCATGCAGAACACTGCAAAGTCTTTGCTGTTGACCACGATCGTCGACTTTACGTGGCTTTGTGGTGAACGGGCCATTTGATAAGATGGCCACATGTACACCTCCGGCTTCCTTCGAGATGAAGCATCAACTTAAGATGGTTGCGTGTTTGTTGTAATCCCCCTAAACGCATAATGATGATGTTAAGTATTCCTAGGGGGCATACCATAATGAAAATCCTAAATTTCCTAAGGGAATAGGGATCCAATCAGGTTTGCATGTTGAGTCTCAAACCTTGCTAGGCACAGACACTGCTCATCCCACAGGGTGGCTGTCTGGGTCATAGGTAACGGAGGAGACTTAGATGTATAGTCCCCCTTAAGTAGAAAAATATGGGGTATATGGGGATCTTATAATCATATACCCAAAGCCATATTCTATCTACGTAAGGGGGACTATATTCAGACTCATCAAAGTCAATTAGGAATCGGAACTACTTGTACAAGTGGTAGTTTCCCTAAACGCCGGGGGACCCCAACATGGACCCCAAAAGACTATAATTCTTACTATGGGGACCCCCCAAAAGGGTATGCCTAGTTTTGGGAAATTCACAAGTGGACGGTCCCTATGAAAAGATCACCTGAAGCGAATCAGGCTGTGCGGATGAACATCGAGCGGGGCGAGCTCATGGTATCCCCAGTTGAAGCCGGTATGATACTTACAATCAAATGGTAGTTTCCCGAAACAGCAATGTAAATAAACCCCAGAATACTATATTCCCTACTACGGACACCCCATAAATGGTACCGGTAATCTTGGGAAACCCCGAAATCTATGAGCAAAGTTTACTTCTGCACTCGCCAGCGCTCAAGCAGTAGGAGTGGGTCGTGGTCCTGACCACAAACTGAGAATGGAGCGTTTTACTCCAAGTCCCCAGGAAAACATCCCGGGAACGACTTCTGAGTGCAAGTCAGACAGGGGGTCCTTGTACCTATGGGTCTAGTTATATAGTGGCTTTATAGGGATAATGGAAAAGGAAATGGACACTACTATTTAGGGTTCAGTTTAGGGTTTAGGGTTTAGGATGTGTTGGGTCCAGCGCCCACCCTGTCACAGTCTACATTAGGGGCCTTATTAATGGCTAGGTCTATATGTATGTATATATATATATAATTTCATTATGAATATTATCCAACTGTTACAGAGTGGGGGCACTACCCAAGGTATGTGTGTGAATTTCATCATACATTTTTGTCGTTTACACACACATAGATAGCTGCACAGAACTCCCATTACTAAGTCTGAATCTCTCATTGGAATTCTGCATTTCTCACGTAAAGAGACCCCAATGCCCGCCCTGAATGGTCCTTTGGTCAGGCTAAAATGACAATAGCTAATATTAGGGGTGCATTTAGGGCTCAGGGCTCAGGGCTTCGGATCAACGAATTCGTAACCCTAAATCCTAAGCGCCCAAACCCTAAACCCTAAATCCTAAACCCTAAGCCCGTGTACCCTAAGCCCCCTAAACCCGAAAGCTCCTAAACCCCTAAGCCCCTAGACCCCACAAACGTCAGGAAGACCCCAGCTTCCTGGAACCCCTAGGGATTGGCCTGGTGGCCTGCTAACCCAAAGAGTCCAGGTACCCAAATAATAGGGTTTTAGCGCCCAAGTAGCATTAATAGGATTTGTGTACCCCTGGCTTTAAGGGTGCAAGGACCCAAAATAATAGGGTTTTGAAGCCCAAATACAAAAATATTAATGGTACTTGGCCCTAAAATCCTGTTGTTTGGGTCCTTGGACCCTTAGGGCAAGGGACGAGCTCAAACCTGTGAAGCAAAGATCTATTGCCAGTCTCAAGGTTTAGAGTTTTTAGGGTTTTGGGTGGAGTTTAGGGGGTTTACGGTGTTTAGACTGATAAAGGGTTTGTAGCTTTTTTAGGGTGTGGGCTGGGATTTAGGGTCTCATGAGTGTGCCTACGATCTACGCCGATAAACAAACTAAGCCCGCCCCCTAGAGACCAAAAAGCTCGTTTCAGTATCATTGCATGCTGTCACACTATGTGTTTTGGGGGAGTGGTTACTCAAGTTCCAAAATTTCGCGCCTGCGGGAACACCCTCTTCGCAATTACTTGGGGGTCTGGGAATGTGTCCTTCACGGAAGCAGGGAAGCAGCATCCTTCTACATGCCAAACGTGTCCAAATGCCCGATAACAAGGAACTGAAGTGTGCTCCTCTGGCAATCGAACCGTAGGCAAGGTTACTAGTAGATAGCTGCATATGAGGCGTTCGGACCTTTTTAGGGTTAGGCTCTCACGTGTGACTGGCGCTGGCCTCTTAAACTGATCATAGATCTTCGCCTCAAAAGACTGGATTGATTCCCGTCTCCCTGCAACAAGGTACCTTCAAACCTTCAGCGCATGGGTGGGGCCCAAGAGCTTTCAAGGGCTAGGTTAAGCAAACAAGGAACTTAGGACAAGCAGGGTTGGTCTAGTCAACACGACCTGATACTGGTTTAGTCAACTGCGCACGTATCGCCCAGCAATCTGCTTACCGCTTCCTACACAGACTCACAAAAACCACACTAACAACAACAAACTAGCTCAGGTGACAACCTGGACACCCTACCCTGGGCTGCCTTGGATTCGGCATTGCAGTCTTGACAGCTTTTCGGGGGTTAATGGCGTAGGGACCCTCGAGTAGTGGATCCGGCTCCCAGAAGGGATCCGTGATTTTGAAAAAAAGCCCCATTTGGCTCTGTGACATTGTCACTGAACGCATGGCCATGGGGCTTCTCAACGGGACTTTCTTGCTTCCTGCCAAAAGTATCTTGGACTGTTTCCAAGATGAGACGTCCCCTTTTTACGGATGGAGCCCTGTAGAGGAAAATTCACAGAGGGACGCTTTACCTGTTTCGGGCTGGATTGCTACACAACCCTTAACGCTACACCGGATGCAAGAAGGACCCATCTGCTGAAGTTCTGGGAACAAGTTCTCGTGGAGCTGCCAGCAGCTCCGTTAAAAAGGCGGCTCGTTTGAGAATTAGGGCCTTACAGCACGAAACGGTATGGGTTTGTAGCTTTCCTTTAGGGCTTAAGGTGCACTTGGTTTGAGGCACTGCAGGCTGTGTGGCTTTAAGAACTTATGGGGCTGAGCTTCTGGGCTCTGAGTAAAGAACCAAGTACCCGAAGAATAGATAATTAGGGATTATATGGGGTATGTAAGAGGATTATACAGGGATTATATACAGGTTATTTAGGGACTGTATAGGGGTAATATAGGGGTTATATAGAGGTAATATTGGGATAATGGAGATTCGAATGGAAAAGAAAATGGAAAATGAAATGGAAGCATACCTAGGGCAATGCAGCACCGATCTGTCAGCAAGAGCCAGCTGCACAGATCAAAGACTACTCTGGGTAGATGTCATGACACATATCCGCGACGTCTCAAAAGGGCCCTGATATACCAGTTTGGCAGGCGTTGAGGGCTGAAGACCGTGTACACCCTAAATCCGAAATACTAAAGACCTCAGAACCTGAAACCCAAATCCTAACTCCTGACACGCAGGAAATATTCACGTTCTTGCCTGGCTCAAAGAAGTTTCGGGCTGTTCGCAGAATGGGGACGCCTTTACGGACCCTAGCATTACGCTGGGGGTTTACCAAGGGAACTTCGGAGTCATGACTAGGATTTATAAAGGAGCTATGTTGACAAACATCCGCATGAAGTATGGCTTGACCTTCCTGTCCTAGTTTTGGGTGCAGTATCCGGCTTATCCCGCAAAAGCTGCGAGAGGGAAAGGCTGAACGCATTTCGCTCTAAGCCCTGTAGACTAGGCATACCTGCCTCCAGGATTACCAAGCCCTACCAGAATTTGGATGTCTATACAATCATACAATCTGCTTACAGAACAGAATGCTATCGGGGTTATATGGGGACAATGGAAAATAACATGGAAACTACTATTTAGGGTTTAGGGTTTAGGGCTGACCTGCTAGAGAGTTGTGTTATCTTCAACTTGCACATTCCTTTCAAATCCACCACAGTCTTCCTTTAAGGAGTTCAGCAACGGACTCACATGGAGGCGATGCGATCCGGTGGCCTCAGCTTTGGGTTTCAAGCCAAGGGTTCTGAGTTAGGATACTCATACTAGTCCCAGAGGGTCCACATATACAACTATTAGGGAATTGGGACCCATAATTCCTGCTATAATATGGTATTTTAGGGCCTAATTCCCTAATAGTTGTATACATGGACCCTCTGGGAGTTGTACTATTCACAGATCAGACCTGGAGAAACCCTAAAACCTAAACCCTAAAGAGTAGTTTCCATTTTATTTTCCATTATCTCCATAGAACCCCAATAGCATTCTGTTCTGTGAGCACATTGTATGATTGTACAATCTCATAAGCTTGCTGGCTTAAGGACTGTATGGGATGGGGCTGGTGGGTCTTTGGGTTGCAAGATCCTAGTGAGTTAGGCTGGAAGCATGGGCACAGCAGCGTGAGGTTTTGAAGCTTGCAATGGATTTGTGAAACAGGTTTGGGGTTTTGCGGGTCAAGAACTCGGCTTTTTGCTTGGTGTGCGCTCGACTGTTCTGGCGGCCTGGTACACCTGCTTCTGCAGTTTAAACGAAGTGGGCTCACGGCGACAATGTTAAAGTCCCATAGCACTCATTCTTAATTACTGTAGAAGGTTTGGGCAACGAATGGCGGAAGCAACCAATGATCCCTGCCTTCTGCTGCTGAAAACTGGAAATTTTTAAGTCACTCAGACCTAAACTGGCCCATCAGATCGAGAAGGCTGGACTCATGGACAACTGACCTTTAAATCAATGCTGACCGTCCAAGTTCCCAAATGGTATACACATGGGCCTGTTTGAGCCAATTTGGGCCCCAAGTATGTGCTATAAGCAATCCTTACACATTTGGGCTCCTCTCTCCCCCTTCAATCCCTTCCATCTAGTCTTAAACCCTCCCCGAATACAAGAGACACCAGAAACCCATAATCTGAAATCTGCCCCCAAGACTACTGTTAAAAGGGACAGTTAATTAGGGTTCAGATCCTGTGAATCAGGGAGATCCCTAGCATGAGTCTTTAGATCCCAATATGATATTATGTACACCCCTATTGTTCGGGTTCTGCGATGAATACCCCCTCCCGCCTAACATAAAATGCGGATTGGAGTATATACTTTTTGGGGGGGGAGGAGGGGAGCCCTTTTATGCAAGGAGAAAAGGATCATGCTTCAAGGCTGTACCTAGACTGGAAATCCTAGTCTGCCATGGCACACATCCTTCAGGGCATCGCTTGGGTCGGTAGACGCAGTCCTGATCGCAAATGGAGCCCACAATGAGGCTGCCCGAGAGTTTCAAGGCTTGTATAAACAAGAAGATGTAAGGGCCGATTTTTCTGCAATTGTTGTTAAGCAGTTCGCAAGCAGGTATGCAAGCGCAGCTTTGACAGAAAGAGTCTTCGCTGAAAGCTTTGGATTCCCTTTGCCTAACCAATCCAAAAGATATGTAGATGGGGTTGTCATGTCCTCAGGCAAAGGATCGAGTTCTTTGCGGCTTCAAAAAAAAGGGGACATAGTTCTGATCTCTGAGGAGTTGTTCAAACCAACCCGACGTATGTAGCCTGGAGGCCCCTTTTATAGAGCTCCCTCAGTTTTGTTTCTGCCGGCCCTAGGCTTGCAGCACTGGCACTTAATTAATTGGGCTTCAAATCTCAAGAATCGTTCAGACTGTAGTGTTGGGGACCAAACGCCCAATTATTTGGGCATTTGAATCCTCTAGTCTACCCCGAACCTCCAATGCAGTTTTTTTGCGATCCCCTACTAGAAAACCATAACAAACTCCAAAAAGGAACTACATGAGCTATAGTCTAAACTCCTAGTATGCCACTTCATAAGCCCTATAGTAGCCCCCTGTACAATAACCTATATAACCCCTTTAAGGAGTTTAGACTCTAACCCTAAACCCTAGCTCAAACAGGAACCCCTGGGTAGGTAGGAAAGTCTCAGAGCCGTCCCAGAGTCGGTTCCGCCCCTGGTGATTCGACCACCTCTTCTCCGGAGAAAATGGCCTGCACTTCAGCCAGGTTGACCCCCGGTTTAGGCTTTAGGGTTTGGGTTTAGGCTTTAGGGTTTAGAAAGACTCCCCAAAATATGTAGAATAATGGTGCTGTTGCTCAAGCTTGGGTTTCGTGCCATTCTCTTGCTTACTTTTGAGGTCTAGGTGGTGATGTATCAACGTTGATCATGGGCCAAATTGGGGTGCCTACAGCAAGAACAATGGGTAATGCAGAGTATAAGGTGGACTCAAACTTTGAGACACGCTTTTATGAGTGAGGGGTTGTGTGCAAGGCGATTTTTGGGAGACATGGCACTGAGACGAAAAGATGAAGGCTACACCCTCTGTTGAGGAACAGGACCAAGCAGCTATGGAACTTGGGTCGCAATATGGCATCGATTCTAGCCGCAACAGGCGGAGACGCGAAAATCATTCGCAAAAGACACGAACGAGCAATCGCTGTAGATGGTTGCAGTACGCTGCAACATCGTGCTCTGTATGTCAACAAGAAGACCGAAGAAGAAATGGTGCTGACTGTTGGCATTTGTTGTGCGACTCGCCCCAGTAAACAGCCAAGATTTAAACAGTAGAAGTCCTGAAAGGACAGCATGAACTGTTGATGGAAATTAGGTATCCAAACCCTGACTCTTGGGGTGCTGTTCCCAAAATGTTCATGAAGGACCTGCCCTCGAACGACCGAAATCCTGCATGACCTATGTCTGCTGTCCATCTTGACACTACAAGGGTGTGGGGGGGGGGGGGGGGG
>CAJNIZ010046011.1:24722-38612 GCA_905231905.1 Symbiodinium pilosum
TAGCCCACATTACCCTAGGAAAAAAGGGATCCTTTTTACATAAATGTACACCAAAAAATGAAGGATCCCTGACATTGGTCCAGAAACCCTAAACCCTGAACCCCTAAACCCTAAACCCTGACATTGATCCAGGCTACGGACCAGAAACTGGGTTGCTGTTAAGGAACTTAATTTAAGTTACTATATTGGGGAAACCCTATTATTTACGATATATACCCATTATGGTAACTTAGTTTAAGTTCCTTAACAGCAACCCAGGAAAGTGTATCAAATGTAAAGCTCGCGCCTTGTCAGGCTGCAAGGGCCTTTGCATGAGTGCTGCGAGGCCTCCTCCAAACAAAGGCCCCACGAACCTTCCGAGAGTCGAGGTTGCCCTACCCCTACCACTATGGGCTATTAGACCTTAAGGGTACCTTAATCTACCCTTAATAGGGTCCTAATAGGGATTTTTAGGGTCTAATATCCCATGGTGGTAAGCATCAAAATCACCTAAAACCTTATACAGTATGGCCTTTGGGCCCAAATTTTGGAACTATGAACCCTTAGATGCCGAGGGTGAAGGATGAGGGTTTTTTGCTTAGGATTTAAGTGTCTCACGTCAAGGTTTTAGGCCTTAAGAGCTTAGGGTTGAGGGTTTAGGGTTTAAGGTTTTAGGGTTTAGGGTACCGTAATACATATGGTTTCTACCCAAATTGCTGCTATGTAGTTCCTTCTTTGGGTACTATATTACAATCCCTTACCAGGAAACCATAACACACCCCAAAAGGAACTACATAGGAGCCCTGGGGTAAGTGCCCATACTACAAATGTGTACTTAACCCTAAAGGGTTTAGGGTTTAGGGCTTAAGCCCTAAACCCTAAAAACCCTAAATGGGCAATGTTACAATGAAAAAGCAGACGAATTGGCAGAAAAGGGCAAAACCACAGGAGAATGGCAGGGTGGTCGCCATGCCCTGCCAAACATGGCTACTCCGCACACATTAATACCACCGTCCTTGCAATTTACGTCGGGATCCGCCTCTTCTAAGTACGTTAAATTTGTACAGGCCCTACGATCTGCTGAGTTTAACGCCCTTTCCAAACTAAAGGGCCACCCATGGATCACCCCGCAGCTAGCAGAAGACATCGAAAAGGTAAAACAAAAACGTATCAGGCTTGACCAGGATTATCAGTCAGAATACAAACTGCTCAAAAACAGAGCCAGAAAGCTGAAAAGGGATTGGACCCGTGCAAAGTTGGAGAGCAACCCTAACACCAGCCACACCGCCATTTGGAAACATCATGCTAGACAGCTTAAAAGGGGCTTTAGGGCCAGAAAGACGAGGTTGAAAGAAAATGATAAGCCGGTCCCATGGTCCAAAACCCATGAGGCGTTTACTAGACACCTACATAACAAACAATGGGGGGAGTCGGAAGTCACAGAGGAAGAAATTAAACTGTTGGAAGATTCTCCGCCCTTACACACCCCCACCTTGACTACTCCGCAGCAGTTTTCCAGGGAAGAGCTCACGACGGTTCTCAATCAGTTAAAAAAGGACAAGGCGCCGGGACTAGATAACATTCGCAACGATATCATTATGCTTTTGGATGATATAGGGGAGCGTATTTTGTTAGACCTCATGAATGAATGTTTCAATACAAAACAGATCCCGGAATCTTGGAAGGAGGCTCTTATTGTCTGCATCCACAAGAATAAACGCAGCGACTCAGACCCCGCTTCACATAGACCCATAGCGCTCCTAAACACCATGTACAAAATATACGCAGCCCTCATTCAGAAGAGATTGGCCTCCGAACATGACCACCATATTCGGGATACGCAGTTTGGCTTTAGGGCCAACCGTAGCACAAAGGAGCCCATATTCATACGCCGCAGGTACCAAGACTACTCCGCTAAGACGGGCCATCCGGCCCATATTCTGTTTCTAGACTGGAAACAGGCATTTGATAAGATCGATCACAGGGCTCTACTTATCGCGCTAAAACGTATAGGCATCCATCAGCATTACCTGGACATTATCACAGACATTTATACGGATCCAAAATTTTGCACGCAAGGCTACTCCGCAGATTATGCGTGGGGGACGGCACACACGGGCATAAGGCAAGGCTGTCTGTCCCCTTAGCCCATATCTCTTCATCATGATGATGACGGTCATGTTTCATGATGTAGATAAAAGATTACTTGCTCAAGGCGTCCCATGCAACACATGCTCCGTAGGCAAGCCGGTCTACGACCTAGAGTATGCGGATGATACAGCTCTACTGGCAGTTACATTAGCTCAACTCCAAGAATTCTTACATGCAGTTGAAGTAGAGGCCACACTGTACAACCTGGCACTGAACAAAGAAAAAACAGAGCTCCTAGTCAAATCCAACATGGACCCCACTATCTCATTTGCTAACGGCGACCCCGTCCCCAAAACTACAGAAGCTAAGTATCTGGGATCTCTCATTTCCTGGACTACTCCGCCAAAAACAGCATTGAAACATAGAGCTGACCTTGCCAAAGCCAGTTTCTCTAAGCTTCATCACATATGGTGTAGTAAGTTGCCGTGGAAATCCAAATCCAGAATCTTCCACTCCACAATCGCCCCAACTCTCCTTTATGCCCTGGATACCTGTTCTTTCGATAAAACCCATCATAAAACCCTGGAGGGACACTACTTCCGGCTACTCCGCAGAGCTCTTACAATCAAAGCCTCATACTACTCAAGAATTTCTAACCAGAGAGTTTGGAAAGCAGCGCAAAGACCTACCCTACCTTCACAAACTATTCTGTCTCAACAGTTCAAGATACTTGTGAAGGCAATGACTACTCCGCCAACGCAGCCCCTACACCACGTAGTTTTTTCTCCAGGCTATAAGGATAGAATCAGGTTCTCAAAATCAAAGTCTCGCGGCCACCCCGCCAAGTATTGGTTCCAGCTTGTCACGAAGGAGGCTCTAGTTTTTCACAGCCACTACCTCGCAACTAGCCCAGCAGAAGTTACAAGGGACGTAAGAGGCATAGCTAGACTTTTACAAAAAGACGCCAAATACGGCGAAAGCCTGATGACTGCGCCAACGCGCCAACCAGATCTTTTCTAAATGTACAGCCGGACCATCGGAAGCGCATGGCAAGCCTAAAAAAGCCCTAAATTGAAGACCCGTAGCTGCCCTGAACACAAGCAGATAAACCGCCAAGCAGCATCATCCACAAAGCTTCCAGGCCGCCTTCTTGGTAATTGTCACATCCTGCACGTTCTTGGCTTGCTAAGGGTTACTCTGGTTGATACCCCCCGTGGTCGAGAAGCAAGTACCAAACAACATGGAACATAAAATGGAAACTTTGATTATATAGGGGTTTATAGCATAGCGTGGTTACTACAAATCCTGTATGACCCTGAGTACCCTAATTCTTTGGAAGTGGGATTCTACAGAATACTTTGGTCATGCAGGGTGCCCAGTGTCAACCATACGAAAAGACGAATTGAAGATAGGGAAGGAATACTTCTGAGATCCATGCCCCATTCCCCACCAATAAAGACTCAGTCAAGTTGGGATGGGAATACAATGGTCAAACATATCTGCTGGCCGCTTCTGAGGTCTGTCATATCCGCGATGTGCCCAACCTTCCGGGGATCATTAAGGTTTCTTATACACACTCATACATATATATACATGTATATATATATATACTCATATATAGAAGCTGTCCAATAAAACGTGCGGATACTCAAAGGAAAACGCTAGTAGTCATAGAGCAGTCAGAATAATATTCGTATGTGTGTATATATATATATACACACGCATTCGAACTGCTGGCCGAAACAAACCCCGCGCGGCTCTCGTCCCTCATCACCTATGAGCGGCCCCCTTTGATTGTACTGAGGGCTGTTGCGTATGCAGGTCGCAAATCTCTTACTGGGACCGGAAACAGGTACTTATGTATCTCATTACGCCATCATTCAAAATTCTCATGACTCAGGGCAATGTAAATTGAATCGCGATTAGGATACTTTCGGCGCTCCTTTGGCATTGCAGGCTTGCAGTGCTGAAGCATGCAGCTAACAGCCGGCCTAAAGGCGTCATCCTGCACATAGCAGTATATTCTTGACAACATGATACCCAGATATGAGCCATGGGAATAGTGCTGTTGTAAGGGGGGCTCTCTTGACCATGCATCCCAATTAGGCTCCCACCTTGCCTGCTGTTTTGGCCCGAAACCTCTGCTGGCAAATTTGCAACTTCTGACACTCCTTACTACACAACTCTCCCAAAAGACAGGGGAGTCTCTTAGGACAACCTCTATACAGTCCCGAACGCACAGACTTGCAAGTCCCTTCTCCCAATATGTCCCTGGAGTCCCCCTGCTTTGAGAAAACCGTAAACCCTGCCCCTTGATCCAAAACCCCACTGGAACCTATACTGCCTTTTAAAGGGGTCCTGACGACCCCGAACAACTCCCCTAAATACCCTAACCCTTAAACCCCAAGGCATAAACCAAAATACCCTAAACCCCAAATACTCAAACCCTAAAGCCTAATTTGCAAACAGCTCCTCTGATGGCGCTGACTACTGCCGGGCCAAAAGAGCGGTTTGGGTTGAGCGAGCAGCCATCCACCTTAAAGATGTTTCCCAACACATTGGGGATAGGTTTAGGGTTAGGGCTTAGGATTTAGGGTGTGCATGTTATTACAATCATGACTGTTAGCTTTTTGCTGTTACATTCATTACTATTCTTCTTACCGCAAGGGCCTAAACAATTCGACTAGATTGTTGGGGTGTACGCGGCTTGAAGTCTAAGAAAGAGCCATCGCCGTATTCTGTTCTAGAGGACATTGCTGCGGATTATTCAGACTTCTACATTGCCAGGGCGGACCGTGGGTACATACGGCAAAAAATGCTGAGGACAACTTTTGTGTGCATGCTGAAGGTATGAAGGGGTTGCAACGGCCCAGATGAATGAACCCTTTACGGGCTAGGTGCGGAAGCAAAATCAGAAGCCAGACTCTGACCAATATAACTCTATGCTGTTATACTCCTTACCATGGAAAACGCTATCTTTTTTACTATGTTCTACCTACCTTGTTCATGGCGCTTGGGAGTCAGGGGCAGCTTGGTCTATGATATGGGCCTGAATATACACCAATGTTTATTGTTTTATGGGAACGTGGAGAATCTAATGGGAAAGACAATAGAAAATAAATGGTGGGCGTATATAGAGGTTCTATGCAGGGATTCTGCGTAATGTAGGGGGGCCGAATACTTACCAATATCATGTCGAGGTCTATTCCAGGTACCCTATTTCTTAATTGTCTAAGGAACCCGGGACAATGATATTGGTAATTGTTTAAGCCCCAACATATCCTTGATAGGGACCACCTAACTGTAAGTGGGAATGGGGAAACTGCATGTATCACCATGGCAGCCAGAATACTTTGTCTATGCATGCCGGCATCTGTTCACTACTGTTTCGGGGGGATAGAACCTGCTACCGCTGCTGTCATTTTGAATTTGTCTCCACGTGGAAAGGGTACCACCCCAGAAGTGCAGCTTCCTTCTATTGTGAGGCTCATCCACGACAGCAACCCTGTTGTTTTGTTCAACCCGTCTAGTTTCTCAGGCTGGTACGTTGTTCAGATTGTTGCTCGCAGATGATGCGCTACACTCTGTACACTCGATACACCCTAAACTCGATACATCCCGGGATGTTAGAATGGAAGGGATTAGGAGCAGGTTTAGGGTTTAACAGCGGCTTAGAAGTGACGCACTTGAATTAAAAAAGGGGTACCCCCTGAACCGGTCCGATATCAGAATGTTAAGGACACCCAAAGCCTACCCCCCAGGTACCGGAATATCAGAGTTTTAGGTACCGAAGAACATTCAGATTCTAGTATTTGGGATCTGGAAACCCCGTTATTTGGCTGCTTGAACCATCTAGCTTAACCCAGAACTCAAAACCTACCAGTGTGAAGTCCAAGCTAGTTTGATCCTGCCCCTAGTACAAATGTGGCATCGTGGAGACCTGTGCAAAGAGTCAAGGAACCAAGAGATTGGCCATTTCTAACAGGCTAAACTCATTCACTTTGAATGTTGTAAGCCCTCGCACCGACCCTTCATACAGACTGACCCGAAAGCTTGATAGTACCTATGCAAAGGCGAAGGAACTGGCAGCAAGATGAGAACGTTCACGAAAACGGCTCCGCCAATCCTGGAGTATCATAGGCGCTTGCAGGGTTTACAGGGTTTAGGGCTTACAGGGTGCTTGGAAATTCAGTCTTGATGAAGATAGGACCCGAGAAAAATATAAGCTGTGTCGCAAGAGCCTTGAAACTGGATCAGCCCCAACACTAACCTGAAAACCCACACAGCGGAAAAGGGGGGAGGAGTACACGCTGGAAGTGCCAGCCGAAGGGAAGTCCACTTCTGTTAGAAGTTTTGGGGTCTAGGATTTTGGACCCTGAAGGCCAGGATTTGTTTTGAAGAGGACTTACGATAGGCACCCGGGTGCCGACACAGCAAGCAGAAAAAATGCGGCGTTTGATTTGGTACTCAGATCTTCCGAGAATGCTCTGATCCTAAGAAAAATCCTGACCCACCCAACAAACACACCAAACCCCAAAAGGAACTACATTGGAGGGTCCAGGTGAATACTTCCAAACCCTAAACCCTACACCCTCAAAACTAAACCCTAAACCCTAGACACCCTACACCATAAGCCCTAACCCCTTAGAAAAACCCTAAAGGGAGGCTACCAAGGAAGCAAAGCATCGCCAAGCAAACGTTCTTTCCGCAGCTGGCAGCTGGTGTGACTGCGCACTCCCAGACCTGGGTTACAATCCCATTTCCCCTTTAACAGGATTATAGTGATACATAGCGAAATACAGGGGATCTAGGACTATATAAGGATTTAAGGCTCAGGGCTTAGGGTTCAGGGTCCACATACCCAAAAATCACTTGTAATTTTGGTACGACTTGTTAGTAAGTAATTGTAGGCAAGTATATGATTATGGGGTACTTGGACCCTTAAGGCAAGGCTTTGGATTCAGGTTTCGTCGACATGAATTAGGGGAGAGGGCTGAATCTGATTCTATGGGGCCGGCGGTAAGGTAAGGTATAGGGGTTTAGAATCGAAGGGCTAGGGAGTGTTTGTAAGCTTTGAACTCCAAAGAAGCATCAGACTCAAGGGAACGGCTCAGGATTCAAAATTGCAGGTTGTTGGATTTGGCTGCTACAACGGCGAATCCGGTACCAGCACTTGTGAAATCATTACCACACTAATTTTGATGTCCATTTTGGGTCCCGAAAACCATAGCTATTCAAGGAATATGGGGCCACAGTATTGGTAGTTTTTGCGGGCTCCGCATTACTGAGTTTGGAGGTCAGGATTGAGGCACAATATCACAGATGGTGCGAGTATCCGAAATGCCATGGCTCCGAACCCCAGTAAGGGATCAGAACCTAAGACAGTTACTGTGCATAGTTTCGTGCCTGAAGGCATGTTACCGGAGGAGAATTGAAACCGCACTGACGTGTACACATATCTCTTGCCTTGAGTTATTTAACTTTCTATGATGCATGTCGGAGCCATGAACCAAAGTTGCTATCTGCCTCAACACACATTTTCATACATCTAAGTTCCGCAGTATACTCTGTCGGGGAAACATGTAAAGCACTTGATCCAATCAGGGCCCACATGCAGAGTCGTACATGTGACATGCGCTCCTGATGCTTTGCAACGGCATCCTTCGCCTCTCCGCATAGGTGCACTGTATTCATCAAGATCCCTTCTTACAGAACTAGGCTCCGCCAATTAGCGTTCCCTTGCGCAGCACCTATGGCTTTTGAAGCTAACATAACTCTGGCTGGGCGTCTGCACTTGCGCCATCGGCTGTTCAGACACGTCAATCTCATCCCCAAACCCAAAACCCTCATCCCTAAACCCTAGACCCCAAACCCAAAACCCCACACCCCAAACCCAAAACCCTACACCCCAAACCCAAAACGCTGTACCCCAAGCCCAGCTGCAGTGAAACAGAGCATGAAAGTGCCAAAGACTTCCTGGGTCTGAGGATGCTGGGTTTGAGAACCGAAAGCTAGTGTACGGCCTAAATATAATAATAGTTTAGGGTTTAGGGTTTAGGGTTTTAATAGGATTTTGGTAAGCCCAACCCCAAAATTAGGACCCTATGACTATCATAATGCTGGTTATAGGGTCCTTATTTTGGGGGTTGGGGTTACCAAAATCCTATTATTAAAATACAGGGCCATTAATTCTCATGGTCCGAGTCATAGATTCCTTGTAGAAATATACTATAGGGTACATAGTCCCCAACATGATACTGGTAATAGTGTACGCCCCTACAATTCTCACAAACCCCTATATAAAGCCTGTCTCCATTGTATGTTGTATGTTCTTTTCCGTTTGACTCTCGCTGTATTCGGGTAATATCTCTAAACCCTAAGCCCTATTTAGGCCCCTACATTTCCTAGACTTAAGTCCCAATGACTTGAACGCACGTTCTCGGGATGGCGCAAGGATGCCAACAGCTAAGAAACTCACAAACCCTACATCAGTACTTCAACAACTTGTGTTGAAAAAGCTCAAAGGCAACAATAATGGGCAAACCCTGGGCGCTAAGTCTGTAAATCATACTTGCAGTGGGCCTTAACGCCCATAATTCTATGCGTAATAGCCACTCTGGACCATATGGAGTACTTGCCTGAACTGATCAGCAGGGCTGCACTGTATATACTGAGGACTCGACACGAAACTTGAAAATGCTGTATGATGTACGGGTCAGGTTTGAGGTTTAAGCTGCGTGTTTCAGGATCGACTCAGCCTTGCAACTTGCAACATTAGCATAGCTTCGATACCCTGCCATGTCTTCCAGAAATCCAGAAAACTTAAAGCTTCTAGGGTCCATTCCTAGGGGGGACCCTTGGATAGGCCTAAAGCGGACACTTAGAAGGTACTTAGGAGGAAACCAACATAGAGGTTACGTAGAGGGTCTGTCCTATGTGGGAGTCCCTTGAGGATCTACCCCTGAACATTAGCCTGAAACTCTTTTAATCAGCGGCTTCGAAGACAAAGTACAAAGAGCTTTCTTTTCTCCAGCATTGCCTTGGGGATCGAAGTCCATGAATAATACCCACTTACATTGGGCCCGAAAGTCTACACATATTCCCTACCTTGGGCCAGTAGGGTTGAACGCAACAACAGGGAGTTCAAATAAATTCGGTGTCACCCTCATAGAATCCCCGACTGCCAGCCGGATGGCGCCAACCAGCACACGCCACTCCTCATATCCTGGACAGAGTGCTGAACTCTTTTTCGCATGGTGTTCCTTGAGTTGTCTGTTGGGTGCAAACCTCGTTTCATTCAATATAGGCAGAGGCTTCAAGCTTCTAGCGTACATACAAAGCTAAGTTCAATTCGAGGTCTTTGGGGAACGTCGCCTGCAGCTTAGCGATGCTCTCAAGCCTGGCTTCTTGCCACCAGGCCCTGACAGGAAAGGAAAATTACATAATTGAAGGTCATGAACTATAGCCCCCCTTAAGTAGATAAAATATGGGGTATATGGGGACCTTATTTATAATATACCTAAAGCCATATTCTGTCTACTTAAGGGGGACTATACCTCTCTTTGGAATGCCGGCTGCAGGTGCCCAGCCAGTTCCTTTTCTGCACCCTGAAGCCTCTAAATCCCGATCGAGGCTCCTCAAAGCCCTCGAAATGATGCACGCCCTACTGTATTGACCCTCAAAAAAAGGCAGTTTGAAAAAAATAGGGGTGCCCTTTTGGTGTCTCCATAATAAGAATGAACGTATTTGGGAATCTATTTGGGGGTCCCCCTATTTTGGGGAACAACCAAAAAGGGACCCATAACCTTGAGGAAGCAGATGAGTCCTGGCGACGGCATGTTTGATGCCAACGAGCGCGTCATGTCTGCCTGCCAACTCCGACCCTGTTGCCCCTAAGAGGTTATACAGGGGTTGTATAAGGATTGCATAGGGGTTATATCAGGATTGTATTTGAAAATGCAAGCTACTATTCAGGGCTTAGACACCTACCCCGAGGGCCTGAGAGGTTACGACCTGCTGCTAGTTTTGCTAACCACACCCCATTTAGTCTCGACATGAGCTTGATTGCTATCTGTGGCCATGCTGTTACTACTCATCCCCGCGTACAGCCCCTTGGAGATGAAATGTGATTCCAATGTCCTTGCCAAAGAATGCTAGACATGCAGGGGGAGAATACCAGTGAACCGTACAAAAAGAAAAGCTCGTTCAACTTAACACTTCAAAGCCTCCACCTCAAAGGATTTGGCTAATGTCCTCAGGCTCTCTGAGAAGGAAAAGAATTTCGAACCCTGGTGTCTACGGCAGCACAACTCCGCAAGCCTAGCCAGCTTCAACTCGCTCATGCCTATTTGGGAATGGGGGAGTAGATTACTTGGAGCCATCTTGCGACTACCTGGGAGATACAGATCCATTCTTAACTACGGGGAAGTCAGTCAAGCAACAAGAATGAGGAGTCGTCTTTCAAGCGCCTTGATAACTGATGGGCATCTTGTCAGTTAGAGAAAGCCGGGCCAACATTCACAAATGCTTAAGGTATTCCTTAGGAGGAGCCCCCACCCTGTAATAGTGGCATAATAGGAATATAAGAGAGCCCTAATATAGTTAGCATTATCCCTTATAGTCACTAATACCAGGGGAAGGTCCACCTAAGGTATTCCTCCGTGTACATACACTTTGAAGTTAAAGGGTTATCCCTAGTATTTGCGATGTTAAAGAAACACTGTGCTAAATGGTGAGTAAGTTGAGTAAGTAGTCTCGTTGGAGTGGCTTTTTCGTTTCCCGGTCCTCAACCATGCAACCCTGTGTCAAGCACATCATGGAAAACACAAGCAGTGCTTCCAACACGTTTCAAGCCCCTGCGTCCTTGGTTATATCAAACCCTGCCCGAAGCTTGCCGACCTTAGTCAGTCCCGTGATGGCCCTCCTTTGTGATCCATAGCAGGAGTTGCGGAATGGATGGGCGCGGGGCCGCCCAACAAAAGCCTACCATCTTAAAACCATGCGAATTCCTGTGTCCCAAAGGTATGCTCCTCGCAAGGGTAGATGCCACAGAGGATGACCGCGCCCAACACGCTGCCTTTAGATGGCAGAATATCAGGATCAGGGAGTTGAGCAGGGTAGGGGTTATATTCCATTATATTCCATTATTCCCTACTAAGAAGCAGTAAGCTTCAGTATTAAGTGGAGATCATTTTGAGACCCTGATGTCTAGCTTCTGGCCTTGAGGGACGGCAGCTGTTGAATCCAGTGGCCAAACATCTCCCAGAGGGTCCATATATACAACCATTAGGGAATTAGGCTCCAATACCATACTATAGAAGGACTTATAGGTCCCAATTCCCCAATTGTTGGATATGTGGACCCTCTGGGTCTTAGAATCATTTGAGAAGTCGCTGAATTCTGCTAGGTGTCTCATGAGGAAACCCCAAAATGAAAAGGGACAAAGGTACTGCTGGGTACCTAGTCTGTCTACAAAGTCCTGTGCGACATGCGGCCTATTTTATTGAGGACCCAATGCAAGCGAAGATGCCGCTATTTAATGAATTTCTACGGGGTCATAAATACACTGGGGCGCCTTGCCGATTGTATACTACGCTCTAAGAAGCCCTGGATGTTCAATTCGTGTCCCTCTCCCACATGAACTTTGAAGAAGCCGAGCAGAATGCACGAGAGCACAGATGCTCTCAATCTGAAATTCGAAGCTCTTGGACCACCGACATACAGGACTGTCAAACGAAGAGCCGTAAAAACAGGACAACAGCTGATACATCATACTCATAGTTGGAGGGTTCAGGGGACTTCGCAAGCAGGTCATTCCCCCCTATAAGCCACAGAATATCTCCAAGTATCCCCATGATTGACCAAATTACTAGGTCCCCCTGGCTCTCCGAGTAATCTGCCCGGTTTTCCAAAATGTAGGCTTTGCTCATGTGCATCGAAGGGACCAAGCATCTGAGCCACGAAGTTACCAATTCCTCCAGTTCTGCAAGGAGTTCTAGCCCTGAGGGCCCAGGTGCCTTAGGGCTTCAGACCTCCCAAACCTATCCGAGTATAGAAATTTGGGACCTGAAGCCCGATTATTTGGGTACTCAGACCTGGTTGCTGAGGCTACAGAAGGTACATCGGGATCTTCATATTATGAATCGGGAGTGCCATTAAAGGAATAATAAGTTTCTTGGGGAACTTACGCATTTTTATTCGGGTACAAGCGTGCGGCTTAGGGCTGTGGTCTAGCGCTCTGGGCACATGGGTAACATGGTAGCTGGGCGTTCTTTCAAATTCTGAATCACCCAGACAGGCTTACTTCAAGGTGATCATGCGCCCCTAGTCTTGCTGAGAAGTACAGCAGTTCTTGTGGTACCTGGCATCAAATACATGCTGTGGCGCCGTAAAGAGAGGTTCTCCTTGGACTCCGGACCTACTCTCTGAGACGCATATCGGGCCTTATTAAACATGTGAGGTAAGGCTGTCAATGGAGTCATGGGCTTTGCAGCCAACATCCCGCACCGAGTTCAACTGACAAGTAACTCATCACCAAGGCCTAGAGCTTAAGCCACAATTCTTGAATGACAAGCCCAGTCCGAGAATGCAGGTTTGACAGCTGCAGCTCCATGCTGTTCTAAGAGTTTTTGTCCCACGAGTGCAACTCCCAACGCCAAAAACGCTGCAACTCCGGCTGAAGCGGAAAGTTGCCTGAATCCCTGCATGTTCCGTTTCATTCCATGAACTCCAAACAAAGCCTAAACCTGCAACACCAGAAATTACACCCTAAGTCGGGGGCATAGAGACCCTATAGCTCTGCGTTCCACACTGAGACCCAACAAAAGTCAGAGAGCTCTTGAAGGGTTAATGAAGAACTCTATGGCTGCTAGCCAGCTATCAAGAGGCATGCGAGAGACAAATTATTCCTTACACCTCAGCAAAGTTGTCGGGGTCTTAATTCCATAGCCTACTGGGGTTAACCAGGAATAAGGGAATACATTATACATGGAATATATAGGGGTCCTTGTTCCCTACTAACCACCAGTAAGGAGAAGGGTGTAGTGGGGCAGATGATGTGTATCCTGCTCATAGGGCTACAAAAGCTTTCCAAACCCCAGTCGAGTGGGAGTCACTGGGCCACCGTCCTTGGTACCAGGGTACGGCACCGCCCAGCACCAGCCTTCAGACAAAAGCAGAGGCATGTCATGGCATGAAAGATGACATGAATAGCTTTGTGAACCTGCCAGCGACTCCGAAAACAATACTGAGCATAGACATGGAAATTATCTTGGCAGCCTGGTAAGAGAGGTTCGCAGGAACAAGGAGCGAGAGCAAAAAAGCATAGGGACTGTTAGTGATGCTTGGGGGGCTGTGCCAGACTGGATCATGCCTGCTGAGTTTGTGATTAGTCAAGGAACACCTGCAGAGAGTTTGCAGTTTATGTCCAACCTGCTGGCCATCGCATGTACCCTTAATTGTCCAAGTACCCAATAATTGAGCACTTGGGACTTGGGTAATAGTAATTTTGGAACCTAGGCGCCACAAGCGCATACCAAACCGAGGATTTGCTAATGTAGACCCATGTTCAATAAAGCCCCTCCATTTAATTTCAGGGCCAAAATATCAGGATCCCTGTTATAATCCCTATGAAGGGGAGGAGGTTCATTAATCAGGGGTCTGGGTCGGGCTGCGGAGGAAATACGACACACCTCTTCATCACCTGAAGCGCAAGGATGCTCTGGCAAAATGTTCTTTTATCCGTTCAGACCTTTTCCATCTCGCGCTACGCACCTCCGGGCTCCTGCTCCCGTGAGAAGACCCTAAACCCTAAACCTAAAC
>CAJNIZ010046012.1:0-10355 GCA_905231905.1 Symbiodinium pilosum
CGAGCAGAACTGCGTGGCTACTATGGTCTATTAGTCTATAAGTTGTCGTCTACTACTGCTGCTACTACTACTACTACTCCTACTATTACTAGTACTACTACTACTACTACGACTACTACTACTACTACTACTACTACCGCTACTACTACTGCTACTACTACTACTACTACTACTATTACTACTACTACTACGATGACGGGTGTCAGCCAGCAGAATCACTGCGAGACTAGCACATCCAGGCAGCCGGTAATGGCTGGAGGCCTCCCGAGGCCACCTCGGAACATCAAGAGGCCTCGGACTCCCAGACTTAAGCATTCCAGGCAATAACGGGGGGCGCGGCTTTTGCCGCCGTTAGTGGCTGGAATGCTAAGTCTGGGAGTCCGAGGTGTCCCGAGGTGTTCCGAGGTGTTCCGACACGTTCCGAGGCCTCGGAACGCCTCGGAACACCTCGGAACACCTCGGAACACCTCGGGAGGCCTCGGACTCCCAGACTTAAGCATTCCAGCCACTAACGGCGTCAAAAGCCGCGCCCAAGCCGTTATTGCCTGGAATGCTTAAGTCTGGCAGTCAGAGGCGTCGCGAAATGTTCCGAGATGGCCTCGGGAGGCCTCCAGCCACTACTGGCTGCCTGGATGTGCTAGTCTCGCAGTGATTCTGCCTGCTGACACCCGTCGTTGTCGTCGTCGTTGTCGTCGTCGTTGTCGTCGTCGTCGTCATAGTAGTAGTAGCAGTAGTAGTAGGAGTAGTAGTAGTAGTAGTAGTAGTAAACGACAACTTATAGACTAATAGATCCTAGTAGCCACGCAGTTCTGCTCGCAGGTTGTGAGAAAAATGCACCTGGAAGGCTCCGCATGAGGCCCCAAAAGTCAACCTGAACGGGAAAAGGCTACTAAAAATCTACCTCAACCCTCTGCCTGGCCTACAACCGTTAAGCAACCGTTAAGCCCTGGAATGCTTAAGACTGCTTCAGCATCCCCAAATAGATGGATTTTGGCTGGATAGATGCTTCTAAGGGACTGTAGACCCCAAAAAGCAGTCTTAAGCATTCCAGGGGCTCAGCAACTTATCAGGTGGATCTACAAAATGAAAGGGCACTTTATGGCACATTGCTTCAAAAGCTCCAAAGTAGCCAGGGAGTCTGAGTCCTCGCCGGCAAGTTCGTAGCGGAGTGCGGCACAGACCCTGCAAGGCTTTCATCATGTGGTTACCATTTCCTAATCCAGCACAATAACGGGAAGGCAAGAAAACAAACACCCTAGCAATACATTGAGAAGTAGTGCTCGTAAGGCCTCAGCGCCAGGAGTGATTCCCCTCCCAAGTCGAGAAAGCTATCCTCTGGGCGGATGCCTGCATAGGAATGCTTGGATGCTTGAAGCACTGGCTGCTTGAGGATCTGCACCTCCAGGCGACAGCCCCAAGACACGCCGCCAAACCTGTCAAGTTCTCATGTTGAGGTCTCCTGCTCGGTGGAGCAGGAAGGCGGGTACCTCGAAACCTCCGGCCTCATCAACCTTTGCCTCTAACGCATCAGGCGAGCGCTTCGGTGGCCAGAACCACGCCCAGCAACCTGTGGAACGACCCCCGCCCCTGAAGTCAACATCTAAGCTAGGATGTCGAATACTTCGCACATCTGCATGTCTTCTGTAATCCCGCTTCGAGAGCTTGACATTAAGGCGAGGGCCTAGACAGTCCTGGATGCCAGTGCGCAGCCAGAGGCTCATGGCTCATGGCAAGCTGATTTACTGCATGTAATCACTGACGTAGCAAGTGTGGTGGTAGTTGTGGTGGTGCGCTAATGTCTTCTCTGCTGGAGAGACGCTAGAGATTTTGACCCCAGCGGCAAAAAATGGGAAGCAGTTGAGCGATGCAAAGCTCTGCCAAGCCAGCACACGTGTCTTCAGAGATTTCAGCGGACGCGTGCCTTTTTGTTACCTCGTGCCTCACGGGGTGTTCAGCTGTGCTCATCCTACATCGGATCTCTCTGAATCTCGACCCTCAGGCGACTCACTTTGACCTGAGCCACCCAATCAGCAAAGCTCATTAGGCCAGAAGGGCCTGGAGTCCTTCCTCACGACTGGACGCAACACCTGCTGTGTCCCCGACTGAACCATTTTTTACGGCCCAAAGGGCAGCTTGTTGCCTTCAATCATTGATTCTTCCACCTGCGAACTCTCTGTGGCAAGGTATCCAGTGAGACAACTTTGCGATCTCTAGCTGCTGTAGCTCTGCAAACTTGGGGCAAACATGAGCATAAATGGAATGGCGCGGTGGAACCACCAGGGCAACTGAACAATTCTGAACAAAGCTCGGAGCCTTGCCTTGTCCTTGGTGATCACGAGGGTCCGCACTACACCGCCCGAGCTGCCATCACGAGACATGGCAAAGCACAGGGCCTTCTGCACGAACCTCAGGCTAAAAGGCTCGAACAGCTGGCAAAGCAAGCACCACGCAACAGCTCTGTTGTTGAATGCCTTCCCCTTGCTCCCCGGCCCACTCACTTCACATGAGCTATGCACATCCAAGCACGCGGCTCTAAGCACTCAGCCTTCGACATGCCTGCAGGTGTGGCAAGCCACGTTCACAAGGGTGTCTGTCATACTCAGACCCAACCTGGTCGGTAGTGCGAGTCGATGAAGCCCTTGATGTAGCCGGAGCCCGATCCGTCGCAGGCCCAAGGCACTCGGATTCGCGAGCCACCCAGCGGGATGCTATAGACCTGGCCAAAGTAAATGCCCGCCCTGGCACCTTGTCTCCTGGATTGCAGTACAGCTAATCAGGCAGTACATGACAAGCTGGCCGCTTCCCTTCTAATGCTTTGTTACCTGCCGCTTCCTGCCTGACCGCCGCGCTTGTCATCGTAGCCGGCCACTATAAGGCCAGCGAGGAGGTTGTCCTGAACACGGTTGTGAAGATGCATGAACATCCCATATAATACCCCATCCAGTCTGGTTGAGAAGCACTTTTGTTCACCCGCTACTGCCAGCGAAGTTTGAAGGGCATCCTTGTTGTTGTAGGCGATCATCTTGAACAGATTGGCTGCAGTGTTCACGGTGGGCTGCTTCCTTGTTTCACACAAAGTAACTGGTATCTCCAGGAACCTGAACAGGCCTTCCACCTGATGATGCTGATTTTTCGAGCCCAGCGGCCCAAGCTCCACGGCGTGCTGGCCCAGGTAGTTAACGACAAATCCGGTCAGCGCCTGCCCAAAGGCTTGTAGCCGCGGGGTTGTTACTACGAAACGATTAAACTCGGAGCCTGAGTATCAGCAGCACTGCCGCACCGGCACACGAAGATCTTGTCATGCACCTGAGAAGGCTTCTTCTCCGGCTTCGTACCAGCCTACAAAGGAGCCTGAATTAAAACAGACGGTCAATGCCGATGTCTGACTCCTTGCATATGGATCATGTGCATGGAAGAGATCAAAGACTGATATGAGCTGCGACAAGACAAGCAAACAGAGCAAACAGGTACATAATCTGACATACGAGCAGGCAGAGGGCACCTTTGAGATCTTTCTTGAGGCACGATTCGCCACATACTGCCCTGCGCATCGCGTTTAGGTTCACACGGTTGTTTGCTCTGCATCACAAGCGAACAGCTTTGACTGCGTAACCAAACATCTTCATGGCTGCCTGTGGAGGTGCGCGAGTCGGCACCCATGACCACACCACCATCGAATTCAACGGCCATGATTGTCCTCGGCTGGGATATGGTGCTGCGCTGCAGGCGTCTAGCAGCAAGCAACTACCACAACATAGGAAATCCAATGGCGCGAACTCAGCGACAAGAGCAACTGACAGTCTCCCATGTGTCTTGAGTCCACATCATGCGCATCTTACAAGCCATTGCTTCCATGCAAGTCGGGTGTCGTTCCCGTGGAGACAGCTTGCTCAGGGGCCATCACATCATCGGCACGGTAAGGGCATCCTTCCTGCTAAACACGGGCTCACATATCTGCATGGGGGCTCCAATTCAAGCCATCCTCTGGGTAGTTATGGTTCGCATGATCAAAAAACTGCCACTCCTCAACGTGGCGGACCATCTGCTCTTGCGCAGACCTGCAGAGAAGAGTTGCCAACACAAACAGCTGCTGCAAGCTTCCTATGAGCATCAAAGACAAAGTTAGTCACTGACTTGATTCGTGTCAGCCTGCAATCCTCAAGCTTTCATCCCGGCCTGGGGGCAAGGAAATCCATGTCGTCTACTCCACGTCTCCAAGCACCGAATTGCTTTTTTCCAGGTGCTGTCTGAGCCAGAACGCAAAAAGGCACCGGAAGGTGAATTGCAGGCATGTCTTGCATGCGTTTTCTCATAGGCTCACGTGCAATGTCAAACCTCAGGAATCTGAGAAGGTCTCACTCACTCTTAGCTATCCTTATTGCAGAGGCAGCTCATTTTCCATACTTCTTCAAATCACCTAGATGGCCGGCTGGAAGGGTCGCACTTGAGGCGACCCTTTAATAACAGGCACTCATCACTTGACCTGGATTTGCAAAGTCCATGTCAACTTGGCTGAGAGTTTGGCAGCAGCGTTGTTCTTGAACTCACTGATGCATCTTTCTCCATCTCTTTTTGGAGCACGCTTCCCGAAATTAGGAGTTCCCTAAAGTGGGCGTTATAGTATGTGGGGGGACATGGAAAAGACCCTGTTTTGCTGCAAGCAACCTCAGAATCAAACTCTAAACGCAGAGCTCTAAAACTTAACCCCAAACTCTGCTTGCAAACCCCTTAAACCCTAGACCGCGTGGATTTGTAAACACCATAGAACTGCATCTGTGCACTGCGCTTTCCGAGGCCAAGGCATTGGCGACTGGAGGAGCCTCAGCGCCCTGCGGCAAGGGGATATAGGGGTTATATAGGGTGCATACATGTATATACAGGGTCTAGGATTTCACGAAATTGGGGGGGTACCTTTTGGGGGTCCCTACAATAAGTATTATAGTATTTTGGGGGCTTATGTTGGGGTACCATTATGGGGGTCCGAGAATAAGGATTGTAGCATTTGGGGGTCTACAAGGGGCGACCCCGCTATTTATGGAAACTACCATGTGTTGGTTTCAAGACACGGGGGCCCCTCAGGGACCCTGGGGTATGCGGGTATCTAAACAGGATGCTGGGGCTTGCTACCACTCAACCCTAAAACCCTGAACCCTAAACCCTTAACCCTTAAACCCTGAAACCCTTAACCCGAAACCCTGAAACCCTAAAACCCTAAACTCTAAACCCTGATCAGAGTCCGCGAAGCCAATCTTGCAAGGTTGTTGGCATCCTTGGCTCCTGCCCCTTCCCCTCCATTTCGTAGTTTCCCAAAAAAGGTGGACCCAATATAATATAGACCCCAAAATACTACAGTCCTTATTATAAGGACCCCAAAAAGGTATCCCTAATTTTGGGAAAAGGCCCGCCTGCTCTAGCCCTGGATGCCAGTTGTATGCAGATTGGCTTGGCCTGGCGGTACGCACGACACATTTCTTGATATGAGCCACACGCATGAATCTCGAAATGGAGAGCTCGACTCGCTCCCGACGTCATGTTCTTTTCTTTCCAGAATGCACTTTCAATGATCATGCCCACAGTGGCATGATGTTACCATGGACAGCTTCAAAGACCATCGACTGCTACCGGGCTTGGGGCACTGAAGCCCTGTCGATGCGTGAGGCTGACTAGCCAGAAAAAGCCATGGTTGCGCAATCATCTCAGTGCAGACACGGGATGACCGCTCGAAAGCTACCATTGAATCCTACAGTGAACCGTGAGACGACGTCCACTTACCATCTGATCGGCTGTAGACCCTGCAATCAGCTTGCATCACCTGCTTTTCACATCAGGTCTAACATGGTCTAAAGTGTCAACCTGGGCACACATAAGTCCCAGTGGTCGAAATCACACATTCTGCGCGGTCTTCAGTGGTCTTCCGCTTGTCGTAGACGGCCTTGGCTCTCGGCGCTCTCGCACCAGCTCGGACCTTGAATGTTCCATCCATGTAGCCTTTAATAGGACTAACAGTTGTAATGATAATCATAAGAATACTGTTTCTAATACTGGCAATAAAAGTAATAATAGCAACAATATTAGTAGCAGTAACAATAGTGATAATGGTAATACGGCACTGGCAACAAGAGGAAAAATAGTCATAAGAGTTACTTGGAGGACATCATCCATCCTGGGAACTTCCTCAGGGACCCGGCCATTTTGAAGCTGTCGCGATCTTGATCAGCTTGGCGTGATTCATGGAGGTCTATGCATATGCCTGAGAAAACCAGTCAGCTTGTGCTTTGATGGAAGCTTGGGCAGAGAGTAAAAGAATCCTGCCCATCTGTGCGCCGCACAGGGATGTCAGAACTGAACAACTCCTGGAAAGCTCATAGCAAAATTCGAAATCTGAGCATATCATAATGTGAACCACTTGCGTAAGTCTCTTGAAGGCTGATGGCAGCAAGTGCATGAGAAGGCTGCGCAGGATTCCACTGGCAGGTATCAACAGATCCTGAATGGTCTCGATAGGAACTTCATCAGCATCTACATCGAAGACGTAAAAGCGTCTTCGTGCAAGGACCTGCCCGTGTTCTTCTTGTCTTTCTTGCAGACTCACATCCCGTTGTGTCAAGAACCACAGTGCATCACTTAAGAAATAAGCAGACAAACACCGCAGGCTCATGCCACATGAAGTCACATGACATGCAGCAAATTGGAAACGCCTCTAGGCCCTCACGCTTGGGAAAACGATCAGCATTCCAGACGTGCCCACGTATTTACGGTTTCCCGAACGGAGATACTTTGACAGCACCGCGCATGGAACTGCGGCGGAAGCGACAAACCGAGGTCATATGAGACTGCTATCAAAGAGAGCTGATGCTCAAGAGGAAATCTGATATCCCTGCACAACCACCTGGGATAACAGGCGCCCTACAAACGCATGACGTGGCCAACCAACTCAAACAGAAGGTTCTTTGTGGTGCCGCTGCACGTCGTTTGCCCAGCCCTTCACAGTAAGAAGACAAGTTCCCAGCCCGCTGGCTGTGCCCTTCCAAGTACAGCCTTCAAATCTCTAAATCAACTCAAGATGTAGGGTTTATATAGGGGTTATAGGGTAGATTATTGGGTAATATAGGGATAATGGAAAAGAACATGGAAACTACTATAACATCTGAAATGCAAATTTCGACCAGGAGTGGCTTAGGCGTGCGGTATGACGGCAAGCGGCCAGTCATGAAAATGCACCAGGCACTGGGTCAGAATCTTGCCGGTGACGTATTCACCATACTTCACCTTGAAGACTGGAGCTGCGCAGAACACGGAGTTTCTCAGGGAGGTCTCCCAGAAGAGTATTTGGTTTGGCCGCGGCAAGAGTGCTCATTAATCGCTGCAAGGCCGACAGGCCTGTCAGGTCTTGCTGTTGCTTCCAATCGCAACCTGAACCTGAAGCCCATCCGTGGAATGAAAGGCCGAAGAAGGTGCCTGCAAAGGAAAAAAAACACCTCGAGACATGAGAACTCAGTTGATCCAGGATTCGGAGCCCGGCAGGAAGAGAGCCATGCTCAAGGATCATTCCCTATTGCAGATGCCTCAAAATTTGGAATCCCCCTTTGCTGTTGAACTCGGCCCTGAGGGAAATTCACGGATACCATGGGAGAATCTATGAAAACATACCGCGTAACACCTTGATGCACACGAACAAAGGCGTGAGCCCCAGGCCTTGGGACGGTTGCTGCCGGCGGCCGCAGGAACTTGGTAAGCAGACATGAGCAGGCACTGCACTGCAAGATGACATGGTTGTGGTTTCTTGGAAATTAGTGCTCCTCTTTCTTTTGAAGACCAGTGACAGTCGATCTTTGTCTTCATGAAAGCGCTACTCTACTGGAGTGGGCCAGAGATGAGCTGAAATCCAAGGCGTGGACTCTCGGGCAAGGGTTCTGCAGCCAGCTGCTGCACTTCCAGAGACCTTCATGCACCCACCGAGCCACTTCGCGCATGGAAGCTCCCACAAAACACTCAATGCCTTCGAGGCCACAAGGAATCCCCAATTCATGGTCTGCAGTCCTAAATCTGCTTAGCTTTCTGGCAGCCACGCATCAGGAGTCAACTTTCTTATCCTCCCGAACCCGTCCAGCCGAGGGCAGTACCACCATCCGGCACCGACGCCTGCCAGCACAACCATGGAAAAAAAATCGTCCTGCAGACAGAGTCTGGAAGCTGCACAGCAGCGTGGCGACGAATAAGCAACAATCCAACAGGCTGTGTGGCCAAGACAGGCAGTAAGTCTGAGACCATTGCTGTATGTGTAAATGCTTGACACGGCAAGCCCTGAAGCCTGGTGGTAGCTTCATACGCGTCGCGGATATGGTCTGCCAGGGTGACAGGACCTGGACAGTACAGCCACAAAGCTTGAAGGAGAAGTGGGGGTGTGACCACTGTGGGGGGTGTGATTAAAAGGCACTACCTTCACTGTCAAAAGGGCACTGTCAAGAATGCTTAAGCAGTCCGCACACGCCGCACAAAGAGGTGAAGCGGCTCGCCTCCTCCACCTCCGAAGATGTACCCGATGAGCCAACGCAACCTGATGCCCATGGCTCTGTCAAGCTGTCAACATAGCCAGAAGGTGCTGAGAATGTGGCTAAAAAGCAAACGGCGCCGCACTGCACCTATCTCCCAGTAGAGCACAGCAAACAAGCCCGCAGAGCTCACCTTGCTGAAGCGGTCAGATTTCACCAAGTCAAGCAGGCAGCGATTACCGAGTAATTTGTTCCATGCCTCTCTGCAGTACTGCGTGCATCGTGAGTCTGCTGCAGACATGCGGTAGGGAAATGTAGAAGCGACTCTTCCCGTCTCTTGGGACGCCTCCTCGAGGTGGACAAGGCTGGCAGAGCCAGTAAAGAGCTGCGACGAGGGATCCCAACCTCAGGCTGGGGCGAGAGATGGAGCGAGAAATATGTGGCGGAGGGGCAACCTCTGAGATCCTCTGAGTCCTGCCCTTGCTTCGTGGTTAAGGAGCTTCTCAATGTGTGAGGTTAAGGAGCTTCTCGATGGGTGAGGGGTTGGCTCTTTGGGCATGCAAAGGTTCTTTGAAAAAATCGTTCATGGACACCCAAAGAGCTATTTCCCGCCTTCTCAAGCATTTTGAGGTGCAAACTGCGCTTGCAACATCGTTTCATCGTTCATCAATTTTTCAAGAAACACGCAGCTGCACAGCCTCCTTTTTGCTGCTTCTACAGGACAATTCAGCCAGGAAACGAACACAAAGCGTCCTCAAAGCAAGCCCAGACTGGTTATTGGGATGATGGTTGTTTTCTCCCCATTTTTTTGGTATGAGGCTGCAGTTTTTGAAATACTCCACGAGGGACAAGATTCCCGTTCGTTTCACATACAAAAATAATGAAAGAATGCATGCTTCATCGTGTTTCAAGGATCTGCCTCCATCGTCGCCACTGCAATGCATGCAAAATTGAGTTCGCCACCAGCCCCAACGCGAATCCTAGGACTCGGACAGCCAGCGACAGCGCCCAAACTCAAGGTGGCCAGCAAGCTTTGCAAAGACGAGGCTAGCAGAATCCTTGCCGTACTGGTCCAGGCAAGAGGCCACTGCAGAGGCGATAAAGCTGCGGCAGCGCCTGTGATGTCCTGCAGGAAGTGAGCTGTGAGAGGACCGTAGATGAAAGAAGGAGGCTTGTTTGAGTTGATTCGTATCACAGCATGGAAAATGCATGATATAGGCACATATCGCGGAACTGTAGCTGTCTCGCTGTAGCTCTCTCGAGGTAAAATTTCCCGCGGCCCTATGTCAGCTACAGTCCATACTTTTTCAGATAATGGACGTGGGTTCCTTATTTGTAACTATATTAGGGACTAGACTAAACTACGAGAGGGAACCTGTGTCCACTGGAAAGAGTCCCTTAATAAGGCTAATATTGACAGATTGACAGTAGCTCATGTGACGCGCACAGCGCAGCTGCTTGATGAACTCATTGTTAATTTGGCTGGGCGGCTGCCCGGGAAGGCTGCGCATAGCGCTCTGCTAGCCGCAGCTCGCCAACGACCTGCCCCTGGTGACATGGAAGAGATGGAGGAATGTGAAATCCAATGTACGAGAATTAATGTTTTTACCCCTGCCCACAGAGATCTATGTTGGCAAACGTACCAGTGCATTGTGGCAAACATCAATATCTGGCCGCCAGGGCTTGAGTCTGCTAGTTTTCTCCAACCTCAGTACAGACTGCAATGCGGAAAGGCTGCCTCTCCCCGAAGCGCTGCCGAGTGAAGCCCGGTGCAGGACCTGTCAATGTGAAGTGCCAACTGTGGCGCAGCTGCGGCTTCCCAGATATTGATCAAGCCAAGTAAGCTTTTGCTAGATTTGGCCA
>CAJNIZ010046012.1:10455-29244 GCA_905231905.1 Symbiodinium pilosum
ACCTAGTCTAAACCTTGATTTAGACCACAAGATCCAGACCACAGGCCACAGGAGGGGGGATACGAACCCTCTACAAATACAATAAACTTTCTTTTAACCTTTGTTTGAGCCACAGGACAAGACCCAGACCACAGGCCACAGGGGGGGGGATCTTCTCTAAACCTTAGTTTAAACCACAGAACAAAACCCAGACCACAGGCCACAGGGAGGGGGGTGGGGGGGATACCAATGGGGGGGTGGGGGGGGTGGTGGATGCTGGCGCATGTAGACCCCGAAATACTGTGTAATCCTGGTAACTGTTATGGGACCCCCAAAACAAGTTACCCCTATTTTTCGGAAACTCTAAACCCCGTAGTCCCTTATCGAACCCCAATTCCATGAAATTTTCCATGTTCATGTTCATTTGATTCCCCAATATTGGGGATAATCTTGGGGATAACATCCCAAAGAGATACCCTAGATTTTGGGAAACCCTAAACGCTATGTAGCCCCAATATCTCCCCATATCCCCCTTAAAGGTATCCCAATTATTGGGAACCCCTCAATTGAACTGGGCAGACAACGGTAACGATGACAATAATAGTAAAAAAGGATAGTAATAGTACCAGTAATAAGTAACAGGAAGAATAATAGTAATAGTAATAGTAAGAGTTTTCGTAATAGCAATAGTATTGATAGTAGTCACAAGGCCTTTGTGGCATCCCAGGTCTGCCTCCCTCACTGAGGCGACGCACACCTGCGCGGCTGGGAACGAATGGGGCGTAACATATGGGGTTTCTCAAGGTTCCCAATAAGAAGGAATGTATTACATTTAGTATATTTGGGGATATGTCTATATGTTAGAAAAAAAAAAAGAATCCCCTCATTCTGGGAAACTGCCAAATCTGAGGGGCTCAAGGGCTTGCTTTGCATGACTGCCTGCTTTTGGGCAACCAGTCTCCCTGGCAGTTGTTGCTCCTACTTGTGCCCGCCTACTGGGCAGCAGCCTTTCTCTCTGCGGTCGTGGCTTCACAAGCTCAGACTGTACAGGCAAACTGTACTGAAGGAAGTGATGGCTTGAGATCACTGATTTGGCATGTTCAGCGTTACGTTGATGTGACACAGCGGGCAGCCTGCAGTGTCTGGGTATGGATGCAAGATGATGCAAGGCATCCAGCATCCAGAGGCGAAACTGCCGCACTACATGGTCCCATCACTGCAATATTGCATCAGCTTTCAGGTCTGAGAGCACTTCCTAACTGCCTCAGCTTTCGCCCGCTGGTAAAACAGTACCCCCTCTCTGCTTCGATGGCACCAGGAAGCTTTCCAGCCTTGTCGCAACAGGCTTTTGGCAGGCATCTCGCCACTGAGCGTGACAGCGACTTCTTAATACAGTCGCTCTTCCAAAAGGTCACTCGAACTGATCATACACATCCAGCAACGATTTCTCCGGTCACTGCAAAGTACATCACGTAGCTCTCCCATCTTCCAAGGCCGGACGAATTCCGACAGTGGTCATGCCAGACAGGCCTGGTGTTCTCCCTGTCCTGTGGTGGTTGTTTTGCTTTTTGTACGTTCTCGATAATATGAGTGTGTGCAGTAGCGCCGACAAAGCAAAACGTAGACCCTGCAGGAAAGCTGCCATCCTTGCTGGCCTGGTTCTTTGAGGTCGCGACTTCAGATCATCACGATTCCACGCCTTCTGCGCTCCAAAAAAGCAGCACAGAGCTGTCCATGGTCCGCTGAGGCGGCTAGTCGAGGCGGAGTTGTAGCTGCTGGTCTGCTCTGAAATTTTGACTCGTGTTTCCATGAAACCACATTGTGATTGCCCATCGCTTTCGACGGGTAACTAGCACCTGGACAGGGGACAGTAAAGTGCGCAAGACGTAGATAAGCCACAGCACTACAAGGAATTGCAGGCATTGAAAGGAAGAAGGCCTCGTGCTGCAGCGTGTCTGCGCGCAGCAGCACCAAGCTGTCACCGGTAGGCAGCAAGTCCGTGGACGGGTATTGCTCCGGGAAGACGCGAAGGGCTCCTCCTTCAGATCTCTTCCACTGCTCCATGTTCAAGTAGTAAACAACGGTGAGCAGGCGTCGGTTTTCAAATGAATCCTAAGCAGGCTTTCACTGACATCATGTCCGCAATGGAGCCTACAAGCGGTTCAGGACTCTGTTCCTTTGGCATTCTGGCTTGCTTATGATCAACAGGGCTTCTGGATGTGAGGTCGCCTGGATATGAGGTTACGTCCTCTGGAGCTGACATTGAATCTGCTAAACGTTGCTCTCACAGGGCTTTGCTTTAAAGGATGCTGTCACGCATGGTGCAGGCACAGATGTAACTTGTTGCTTGCTTGCGTAGATGTTGGCCAAACAGCTTTCCATGCCAGAGCTGGGAACTTTCATGTGGATCTACATGGGCTACGCAACAAGTCTGTATGTGGGCTGCTGAAGCTTGTAATTGAGACTGGGACACCAACCTAAGCTTTGGATTGGAGACAACTGAGACCACCCTGGGCACTACCAGCTTCTGATGGACCTAAGCAAAAGAACCGCGGACTTAGTGCTGTGAGCGGCGGTGCCCTGTCCCGAGCCATCCTTGTGTGCTGTGAAAAAGCCTCCCTTGTCATAGCATGCCAGCATTGCCATCTCGCGTCCCGTCAACAGCAGCTTTGAGGATGTCTCCTCTGTCCGCCTCCCAAAAAATACAGCCAAGTTGTGCAGAAAATTCGTCAGCCAGCGCATGCCGGGGCGAGATGACAACGCATACCTTGACTGTCATCGCCCAGATCGCACAAGCATTAACTACTCATAGGCCACACCGTGACTCTTAGACAATGGTCCTGTGAACTCGACGAGGCACGAGTTTAGCCAAAGCATCCGATCTTGTCGCTTTGACTCGTCACCGTAGGTCTTGCCTCTCACCATGTGCGACTCCAGAGAAAGGGCTTCTTCCAACAGCAGGGCTCGGATGTCCATGGGGACTCCAACATGGGCGAGCCGGGCCCACCTGACAACTGCTCAAGCGGAAACGCAAAGAACAATAAAAACTAGAGCGCTTTCAAGAACCCAAGCTGCTGATGGACTAAACGATGCTAAAGGCCCATCAAAACACCTTTGGCGAGCGAAAAGCGCTGTGTCCAGAAGGTTAGCACAACGCGCGGCCAACGCGTCTCTCTCCTGCGCACCCAGCTTGCTGGTTGGTGGAGATGGTGCTGCGAGCTGGCTATCGCTGCCATTGTAGGGACTCCTGGGCTAAACTGTCCGCAAGCAAGCATCCGAAACACCAGCTTGCAGGAAAGCTGCTTTAACTCCACGGCAGTCTAGGTTCCATCCCGCTGGTATCTAGGCAAATGTGGGGGCCTCCCAAAATTAGGGGTACCTCTTTGGGGATTTTATAGTTAGGACTATAGTATATCGGGGTCTATATTGGGGTACCTAATTTTGGGACACTACCATATGCATAAAGAACTGTAACCTTGAAAGCTCAAGCCAGGAGCTGCTCCACCAAGTCGTGATTGTTGGAGTCTCGATTGTTCTCCGCACGCTCTAAGGAGTCGAAGTCAAACATCAAAATGGGCCGACATGGAGCGTGATGAACAAGTATGAGGCAACATGTTCTGTCTTCCTTTACTGTGACATTTCTTCTGAGTGCACCAGTTTGCGCACGGGGGACGGCTGGACAGAAAAGCACCGGAGGTGCGGCATCCAGCTCCAAGGTTCAACGTTCGTTGGCCGACGATGCCGTGTAGTGTTTAGCCTATCCGTCCAAAAAACATGACACTAGGGAGTGGTCATCCGGGCCTTCAACATGACCACAGCCGCCAAGTAGTGACTGGAATGCTCGCGAGTGGCTGCCTAGTGCACACACTGCAAGATGTACTCTACACGTGGAGGGGTGGTGGAGGAAGGGCTTTCTCAAGATCATGGGTCCCATGGGTCCCATGCCAGTGTACATGGGCGGCTCCAAAAAGCCGTGGCCGCATTTATGATAAGCATCCGTGTACAAGCTTTGGTGTAGATCGGGGTCGATAATGGGAAGCCGTACTTACGGAAATCACAATCCTTGTCGAAAAATATGCCCGCACGAAGACTTCAAAACTTTGCGCGAACCCTGGAAAATGTAATCGATGATATACCATTATAGGTGACTAGTAGGTAGGTAGGTAGTACTGGAGAACCAAATGGAGAAAATAGGAGATGAAATGGAAACTAGGCTAATTATATCGGGGCGAAAGACTGCTGATCGCAAGAAGGATGCAAGGGATGCATGCAGCTTCATGTAACTAAAGTCTAGCTTGCTGGCTTTGACCCTCCGATTCCTACATCTATCCCGCGTAGGCTCATGAAGTCACAGGTAGGTGCTAGAATTGCTGTACTTGCTTCACACTGAATGTGGATCGTTCGGCTAGCTTCCGCGCCCGCTTGGACTGTCGCGGTATGCTCCTATCTCAAGGTCCGACACGAGGCCTACAGAGTCCAAGATGCAACATGAACAAACTGTGCGTCTTATAGTGTACCATACCAAGAGAATGGTAAGGAACTAGCCTTTAAAATGTTGGGTGCTCTCACTTTTCGGATTTTGCGGTTGTCGGACAAAGTCTTTCTGGACCCTATATACCTCAACTCTAGGAATTATGGTGGCGAAGAGTGCTTACATTTAGGACCGTAGTTCTTGGGTCAAGCCGCCTGAAAGGGGCTGCCACCCTGTGTCGTCGCGCTTCTGCACCAGAGGCGCAACCTCTGACTGCAGAAAGCCTGGGGAGTCACAAACACTTCGCAACATCCTTGAAATTCCTTCGCAGTTTGGGAAATCTTTTGGGCGACTCACTCGGTAGTTGACAGCTGGATCAAGGTATAAAATGCAACTGTGCAACTCATGCTGGACTTGTTCGCAGCATCAAACTTTCGAGCAAAGATGATCGGATGATGGGCCCTGACCTGCCAAGGCAGCACCCACACAAAGGAACCATGTCGCTCTACTTCAACAATTGGCTTGTTGTCTCGGTCAATGAAACTCGATCAGCCTTGCATCACCACTGCCCGAACAGAATTCTGCCCACCGGCCCATGCAAAGGCTACATTGGCTACATGCTACAATGCGAATTTCGGAGTCTCTCCGGCAATGGTAGCAAAAGCACCTGAAGCAGGAGCGGCAATGAGTTAGCCGTCAGCGCTGGCGGGCTGCCGGTGGGAAAGTCCGTGTAGCTGCGCCTTGAGGCACATGGGCATGTACCAAAACGGTGATCCTTGGCCTAGGTTCGAGGGTATTTTCTGCCGTGGGCAGAATACACTGAATGACAGCAAGGGTGGACTTGCTCAAATCCATGCAGGGCTTTTTGTAGAATGCGGCAGACACATGGACATGGCGCAATAGTTTGTCTCAAGAAGCCTATGCAAGATGTTCATCAATATCTTGGGCCCCTGGACTCAGGCCACTGCGACGACTCATCCAGGAAATTGCCCTGCGTGTCGTGGAAATGGAAGTTGTACCTGACATTGGCACACCGTCACTCCAACATCAGGCCAAGCGCCTCATAAACTGCCAAGATGGTCCAGCACAACCCAAAAACGTATGTGATTATGTCAATCCTGCGATGTCAGACCTGTATGAGAGCTGCAGAGGAACCTCTAGTACTCCCCTATATAACCACTATACAACCCCCTTAAAGGAGTTTAGACTATGGCTCATGCAGCCCTGTTCAATCTGCTTCGCATCCCTGTGCCATCCCTCAAAGGAAGGCACCTCAGGTGACTGGCGCAGTGCAGACTGTTAACTGCCTCAACAGGCAAGTGCGGGATAGCATGCATTAGCGTTGCCAAGCATGCTTTTTGCCATTAATCCATCATACGAGCCATAATCTAAACTCCTAGTATCCCACTTAATAACCCCCATAACACTCCCCTATAATCCCCTCTATAACCCCCCTTCAAGGAAGTTACTCTAGCTCACCTTCAAACTGAGATCTCCACCAAGGTGTGAAAGAATGTCTCATCCGGCGATGAGAAGAAGAGTACTTCATTCAGCACCTGGAAGCATTTCGCATCATTCCGCGTCGTGGCCCGAATTCCCTGGCCTCACATCCTATTCTTGCTTCCTAGACAAGCCCTCAGCGCAAGTAGGTCACGCATGGTCATGCTACCCGACATACAATGTTGCAAATCGATGACGTCTAAAAGTCCAAAAGCAAGCGAGCTTTATGCTATTGACTGCCCAACGCACTTCATTTGCACCATTCCTGTGCTGAGCATGGGGCGCCTGTTGTGCCAAACTCTGATTGCGATTCCTCGGGAGATGGGGACTGATTCAGCACGTCGAAGACTCGCAGCCGGTAAATCTGCCTGCCACTGTACGTGGGGCCGGCGTCAATGAGCTGCACTACCTGGTAAAGGAGCTTCACACAGTGAATCCGAATAAGTGAACGATAGCAGCCAGACCTAGAATCTGCTGGACAAACATGGCTTGCGCACCTCTTCGCCAGTCTCACCCAAGCCATCCACAGCAAACTGCGCAAAGTCCCGGTACAATACCTTCTTTGAAAAAGTGGACACATCTTCACTTGCAAGCCTCCCGCATCAATCTTAACCCCATGTCACGCACGGGGATGCCTTCCCCCTGCTATGCAGTGAATGAAGCTGCGCTGTCTTCTTCCAAGGTACAACGAATTGTGAGCCACTGGCTAGCGTGAGGTTCGGTCGAACGGGAATCCCACCCTGTCAATTTGCCAATGCACATGCCTTGGCGGTTAGGCGGCGACAACGAAATGAAGAGCGCTGGCCTCGTGACCACCCATCCGGATGGAATGAACTCGATCACTGCATTCAACCTCAAGTGTCCCTCTACGACTCTACTGTCTGCCTGGACGTTAGGATTCATATTGCAACCACCGCAAGTAAGTGGCCTCCCGCGCACATCCCCCAGTTTCTGATTTGCGTGTAAGTGCTACCAAGATTCTGCCATGGACTTTGGCTTGATGTCAAGCACCTGTGCTGGAACCGTTCAAGTACGTGCCTGCCTCGCAGTCACTCCAGCCCAGCAGCTCCGCACCTCTGTGTTGATGAAACTTCTCCCGCGGTGGAGGGCTAGCAAGCCTACGGCTCATGCATTGGCACTGAGCACAGGACTAGTGCAAACTAAATCAAACTCCCCTGCGCGAAGTGCGCGATGTTCAGCAGTATGTAGTTGTGCAATGTATTATACCAAAGGATAAGTTGCAAGCTATACCATGCCATTACGTAAATCACGGACAATCCTGCAGGTGAACTCTCTCAGCCCAGAAACGCTGCAAGTACTCCGCGGGGCGGACCTCAGGTGCTCAAGATCTCTATCACACCTGGTCAGATCTGTTTAGCTCGCACGTAGAGTGGCAAAAGCTCCAAACTTGCAGCGCTATGCAACCCCTTGCAGTTGCCAGGAATTCAACCTAGTAAGCAAACCGGGCTCACACTCTGTGACTCTGTTTTCGGCTCGCGGGCAGTGTCCAAGCTCAGCTTCTGCATCCTCGGAGTCATCATAGGTGCGCTCACGTCATCTTGAGGCCGCCATCCTCATAAAGCCGAAAGCTGCCAAAACGTCACCTGCAAGGTTGTGTGAAGGCGCATGCGTGCCGTTCCGGATGGCTGCAAGGGCACATCCAACACGCCAACGCTAGACAAGTTGCCTCATCTTTTTTGAAGCCGTCATATCTTCACTTGGAACGCTGGCGCATCTTGCGGCGCTTCTTTTGCAATCGCCGGGTGCGCTTCCTCAGAAAAGCGGGGCAGCCAGATTGCGGTACACAGTTGCAAGTTACAGCGGCTCCCAATATGCGTGATAAGAAGCTTCTTCCACTTCCAGCGAAACTTGGAGCGCGCCTTCCAAAAGCAGTAGCATCAAGAGATCATAACAATGCCTGCTTCGTGCATTGGATACTGCTGGCGCGGAAGTCATGCCATGCTACCCTCTCTTGGCCCAGTCAACCGGAATACTAGTCCTTTATTCCTGCCTGAAAGAAGCAACAAAAAATTGCCCCGCCCCCACTACCCCAAGTTCCTCGTTGATTATGCCCATTTAAGCCCATGATGTAAGAGCGGCACCTTCTTGTACGGATTGGACTTGTGCGCCATGGCGCCCGAGCCCCGAAGCCTACATGGAGCCCGGCCGCGGCAGATATCTCTCTGCATCCGGCCCACAGAGATTACGGCATATGGCAAGGATACAAGAATTGGCAGGGATAGTGATAGTTCGACTACCCAAGCAAGAGTATCCACCCTGAAAAAGTGGCGAAATTTAGCTGAAAACACAAAATAGTTCAGCTACAAAGCCCAATCTGTTTTTTCACGTCAGCACCGGAAGGGCAGCCCGAACAAAGCACGAAGGACCCAAGAAGCCTTTCTTTGCACATTGTAGGTAGGAGCTATAGTCTAAACTCCTAGTATCCCCCTTAATAACCCCTATAGTAGTCCCATACATAATCCCCAATATAACCTACTTTAAGGAGTTTAGATTATGGCTCATGTTGTAGTTGTGTGTAGTCAGTGTAGTCTCAGCTTCTGGCCAGCTGGTCACTATCCGAAAGTGCCCTGGGCAGTTCTGGAGCAAGCAAGGCTGTTTTGACATGCCCCCTCAACATTGCACATAATTAGATGCTGCTGCAGAAATAGACACGGAAGGACAAGCAAAACCAAATAAGCCTGTTGGTTTCTAACTGGGCGTTATCCAGTATTACTTCATAACGAAATGACCTCTTCGCGGAAATCCAAAGCTCCTTTCGCGAACACCATCGCGAGCTTTCGCGGAAGCATGCTTGCGGCAGAAGCCCTGAACTCTCAAAAGAAGTCTTGACCCATACCCTCAACTCCAAAACCGAACCTGCAAGACCACAAAGCATGCCGGGAAGGTGAAGTGGGGGTCCAAGCCCTTAACTCCAAAGCCGAATCGCAGAAGCTATGTCGTCTCCCATGGCTTGCAATGCTGGGGGCTTGCTCGGCTTACACGACCTTTCGCGGATCTTTGGCGGATTTTCGGGTAAGAATTCTGAGAATGATCCTGTGCCTCAGAAAGACTTGCAACCCTTTGAGCATTGCTGGATATATATTTGAAAGTATGTAAGGAACTATATAGCTTACGATGCTTCTTTCGCGAAATCCAAAGTTCCTTTCGCGCGCACCATCGCGACCTTTCGCGGAAGGCCTTCTAAGCCAGCCATGGTCGGTTTATATCCTTTTAGGGGTTTTTGGACGATGCCCAACTACAGAAATAGGCAACCTGCGTTCCGAGTGAAGAATCTGGCTGTTGTGAACTTTGAAGAAGCGTTTCCAAATTGATACGCCAGAATAGTAAGCAGCCTGATTCGAAGTGCCCACTTCGAAGTGCCCACTTTGCTAGCTGTCCAAAGCCGCCTAGGAACAGGAAATAGCGCCATGTCTTGGACAGAGTCAGCAGCCTCAGGGTGTGGTGTGGTTTGGTGCATCTGGCTGAAGGGATGCAAGATGATGCAAAGCACTAAACACACAATCCCCCGGAAGAGAGGAGAGACTGCACTCAATGGTGGACAGAGCTGAACTGCCCCTGCGTCTCAGACTCCGCATCCTACAGTCCGGAGAGTCAGGCGCACAAGTCAGGAGCAAGAGGGGACGAGTCGGGAACAGGCAGGAGGATTCGTCAGAAAGAATGAGGGGTCGAGTCAAGAACAGGGGGTGAGTCGAGAATGAACAGGGGGCGAATCAGGAACAGCAGGAGTTCTGTTCAGAGGCTTCTAGTGTAGGCAACACTAAACCCTAAACCCTAAACCCTCCGCACCATGTGGCTCAGGGTTTGGGGTGTGCAAGCTCGAGCTGTTAGTCCTGCCGCTCTGAGCCTGTTCCCAGCCTTGTTTGGTCTGTACTGCTCTGGACTCTTGCTACTGACTCGGCTCACTGTCCGTTCCTGACTGAGGCCCTGGTCCAGGCCTCACTTGCCCCTGCCCTGCTCTCAAACATCCCTTTCCAACCACCTGACTCGGCCAACATCCCCAACAGTCCAATCCAAATCCACGTGGACAGCTTTCACAATCAGCTCTCCAATCATGCAGGGTGCAGCCTAGCAACGATCTCAAAAAATGCCCGGAATCTTCACAACCACCCACCCAGCAATCCTCGGCGCCTCCTCAATCCGTACAGCTCCGCGGCCAGCAACGATGCCCCCGAACGGCGCACAGACACCGCAGACTCCACCTGAGCCAGTGCTTTCGGCATGATGTTCAAACCAACTTAGAGCGGGTCTCAGGGTGCAGAGTGAGGGCTCGTCAGTCTTCACAGCAGGGACACAGCACCCTGCAATGAAGCAGTTGGGTTGCAGGATTCTGCAGTTCTACAGACTGCGCAATGGAATTCTTGCATGTCATCAGCGCCAGCGAACCCAGACCAGTGTAAAAGTGCCATCAGAGGCACATGAACGTTTGCGAGCTCGGAGTCCGCAGCCGCCCAACTCTGGAGCTCTCGCAGCAGGGGCTCAGACTTCAGGTCAACGTGGATCAGAAAGGTATGGGAACTCAGCCATCATCCAGGGATGCAACGCCAAATTGCGCACTGATACGCACTGATGCAGTCTGTTTGCCCGTAGCCTTATCATTGCATTCAATCCTGCTCTTGCATGGCACATCCGATGTCCTTTTGTTGCAGCCGGGCCGCAAGAACGGAGGAGCTGCCTTCCACAAGGAGTTCACTAGCCGCTGGATGAGCAGAAGCTGCGACTGGTAGGCTGCCAAGACCAGTACACCCAAGGCAAAGTGTTGCGAGTTGCGATATTGCAGGGTGCCGTCGGCCGGTGGCAAGTGACCTTGTATAGCCTCGGCAAGCCATGCCACTGCCCTCTAGCATTTCTTTATTGACAGCAAGACAATGCGCCCAAGCACCAAAAAGAGTTCATCACATACTTCCACTGCTTCTCATAAAGGCAGCTACATATCGGCTACTTGGTGATCATCCACGCACACTTCATGGATCTAAGAATACAGGGCCCTTTTAGGAAGAGAATAACAGGCGTTGCTATGAGGAACTCCTGCGTTGGAGTTTCTCAAAGCAAGTAAGGGTACGCATGGACCCCAGGGATACATGCGGATCATATGGATAATATTCTGGATACTATAGGATGCCTATTTAGAATCATACGGATTATTCTGAGGAGCCCCTGCATCAGTCATGTAGCGTGATTGGGCGACGCCAGGCTCTGCGGGTCCAGCGGGCAGCTCCGGGCCACAGGGTGTGGGCGCTCCACCTCACCGGCTCAGGCGTCACTATCGAGCATCAAGTGGGGTTGAGTTATGTGGGTTGTATTGTTGCTCTGGGGCGTTTCAAAATATTAGCCATGGATGGATAGATATAGGGAGGAGTACAAATGGATGCGGTATCCATGTTAAGATCCCGCAGTGGTAATTTAGAAAAACTACCAGACGGTGCGTCTTTTGGAAGGCTTGGGCTCAAGGCTCCTTACGAAGAGAGCACCACATCTTGCGTGTTTTTTTTTGCAGCCACCATTCTTGAACAATGATGGAGGACCTGGGTGTGATTCCTCCCAATTTCGTAGGGTCTCATTCAGGGGCCCCCCTACAACAATGAATGCAGATTGAGACGGGTGAGACCCCAGAAAAATTTCATGGTCCCCTTTGCCTCCAGCATCCGGGAGCAGTAGACGCCTGAAGGATGGCTGTGAGAGACAGCTCAAGGTCTGTTGCAGGCAGGGTTCTCATGCACGGCTTCCCAGATTGACACCCTAAACGCAGTTGCTCAGGTTGATGCTGTGTGTTTTTATTCATGATACTTGACCCTCGAGGCAGGGAAGGCGAACTCAGTTACGTATATAACCCAACAGCAAGTTGTTGAAGAGGCTGTAGACATGTACAAACGTGCATCACAAAAAAGACCTTCGGCTTGCTAGCTACACCACAAATTCCTGTTATGATCCTTTCATTCGCCATCTTCTGTCCGCTTCATCCATTCCATTCCGCCGCGTCTGTTTCACGAAACGTGTTCTGTCCTGCAATGTCTGTGACATTTCCTCCAATCTGTTCAGGTCCTGCTGTCTGATTCTGTTCCACTTTGTTGCTTGCCCATGCGTGAGAACCCAACACTGAACGTGTACCACGAATGTGCGTACTGATAATATTTCCAAATAGAAGGGGGGAATCCCAACATAGTTCCCACAATACGAAAGTCGTTATCACAAGTGCCCCCATAAAAGGACCTCTGATTTCAGGAAACTACAAGTCGCAGAAAACTTAGATTTTGTAAGAGGGTTCGTGCCTGCCACCTTCTGCTGGCATGCCGGCTGCTTGATGTGGCTGTCTCCTTAGCTTAAACTCACTGATTTGATGGGGGAGTGCGCAAAGTATAGAGTCCACCTTAAAGTAGATAGAATATGGGGTATATGGGGATCTTCATATAATAAACCCAAAGCCATATTCTATCTACTTAACGGGGACTATAGGCAACTATGGCCCCTTGCTTGAATTCAATCAAGGGTATCTGGAAGAAGGATCTCATGTTCTGGAGTCTACATGGAGGGGCTTCTGAGTTAAAGTGATGACCTGTTAATCTTTTCCGGCCTTGCGGCCATACTGGGTCCTCTCACATCGAGCGCCGAAATATGCTGGAGCTCGATCGTGCATGCGGACTGGGCCCGAATGCGTTCATTTGCAGAGGACGATGGGCTTGCAATCACCGCGCCTGAAACTTCAGAAAAAGCCTTGTGTGGCCTTACACGAACAACAACAAGTACAGGCTTCTGGAAGAAACCAAAATAGGGATGCTTGCACTTCAGGTTCCCCACTGAATCCACTCTTCCTGTACTTGAGTGACTCTTAGTCCTGCCCCCCACAATTCAATAATTAATTTCAGAAAGCACTTCAGCTCTCCCAAGTGCCGTAAAGATCACAAGAGAAGCCCATAAAACGTCAACCCCGAGGAAGAGCCGTTGGCTCTTTGAGAGAAGGAAACCTGATTTCGCGGTCAGCGTCTGAGTTGACTCTCCATAAGCCTGTGGCAGTCCCGCATGTATGCCTGTCGATGCATGGCCATGATGCCAGGTGACAAAACATAATACCACGAAAGTTTTTGGTGTGGGTTGCTGTTATGGGAGGTTTGGGAAACAGGCTAGGGCAGCATGAGTGGAAAGTCATTAGCTCCGTGTAGCAATCTTTGGATGAGCTGCAATGAGATGGGAGTTTCTGAAGGTTGATTGTTGATAAGGGCGGGCCATAACCCCGTTATGTAACCCACATATATATCTTCCTTTAAAATACCCCCACTTTGAGACAACCTCAGATCTGAAACTGCCTCCTCCGCACTGACGGTCAGAAGCCATAGCAGAAGCGAGTAGACCATGTGGTGTTTGCAGCGCGAAAGTGTTGTCCAGATCGGACTGCGCACTTCGTTGATATAGAAGAACATCATTTTAAAGCTGATAGCTGCTGGTCAGTGTAAGGGGTCATAGATTGAGTGACCAAACGGAGCTGCATTGCAGCGCATGGCACACCCAGTGTGTATGAGTGTGAGGTCTAGGAGCGAATGATGATTGTAGAAGACGACGAGGGCCAGTCAAACCGCCGACGAACCTCTTGCAATGATCTGCAATACCACGCCACCAAATATCGAACAAATATTGGTATTGACCGAGCTGCCCGATGAGCGCTAGTACTGAGTAACAGTAACTCAGCTGCAGGGCAAAAGCAGCTGCGGAGGACTCAGCATGCCACGGCCAGTACAGAACACATGTCAACTGTGTTGCATGGCAGGACAGACATCAGGACCGCAGACAGCCCAGCTGTCTTTGAACAGATTTAGTTCCATCTAAGACACAGTTTTTACATTGAAGCGCCACGTTCTGTGTGCTAACAGTGCCGCTTAGGGTGTTTTAGTGTTTACATCCACCTTGCCCCAGGTAAGTCTCCATCTCCAGCAGCGTGCCTGACGCCATCGCTTACTGGCGATTCCGCCGAGGGATCCTCCGACGCCATGGCTGACCGTGTTACGTCATACGCTGCCAGAGAAGCAGGTTGCCAGGTTATGCCAGGTTTCACACTGCCCCGCACTGTGACACATGGCCTTGAAACGACAAGCTTATGAAATTCCTCCCCACAACCTGAAGGACAAGGCATTCGCAACAAGAGGCCCTGTGCTACCTACCCGGTGCTTAAAGATGTCTCGAACCCCACCTCTTCTTCATCAGCGGACGGAGGGGCTGTAGAGACGGGTGTCGTACGCTGCTGGCCGGAAACCTGCACCATTCTCTGCTACAGATATGGCGTGTAGCTTACAAGCTCATGAAAAGGCTGTCAAGACTACGATCTGATCTTGACTTGCCTTGTCGCCCTTGAGATCCGGGAAATTACTGATCACAAGCCTGAGTGAAAGTATGTAGCCCAACATCCACAAAGGCCAACCAAGCACTTTGCAGCTCAGTCAGGGGCTTCTGGATCTCCGTGTTCATGAGCCGAATCTCTTTGTGCTGGTTTGCTAGATCAGCAATGACTGCCCTGCAGCCAAACCAGGGTTGATGTCACAAAACATACGATGCGAATCTGGCCCTGCTCAGCTTATGCTCCCTGAGCTGTCCAGTCAGTATGGAACAAGCTCCCTGAAGGCCGCCCGCACAATTACTCCAGCTGCCACTCACCGACTGACCCTGCAACTATACCTATAGAGCAGCCACTGTCGTGGCTTCAAAATGCAAGTTCAAACCTGTCTGCATGAGTGAGGCAAGGCCTTCTTCGCGCACGTTGAGGGCTTGGATTAAACATCGCATGAGCTTGTAATGTTCATCTTCAGTTCGATGCAGGCAAGCTCTAAGTGCAAAACACATAAATCACATTAGCCCTGGACTAAATATGTAGTATATCTCTTAATAGGCCCCCCTAAAGCCCGATATATTCCCCCTATAGGTCCCCCCCAACCTAAATGTAGTCCGTAGCTCACATAACCCAATGAATCTAGACTGTAGGACATGTGGCCTGATCTCGGTGCTTCCTTTCTTGTCCGGGGAGAAGCCATAGCGGGCCAGGACCGGTCCCATTACCTGTGCGGATTATGCGCAAGGCCCAGAGAGCTGCCAAGTATTTATTTGTATTATTTCTATTCTTATCATTGCTTTTAATGACTATTGCGATTACTATTCACATTCTTGTTTCTTTTATGGATATTTTTCTATTCCCATTATTCCTATTTCACTATCATTACTATTTTTACTATGATTCCTATTATTACTATTATGACTGTTGTTACTACTATTATTATTTCTATTTCTACTATTATTACTATTATGCAAAGAAGGGAAGCTAGGATGCAGGTCAGTAAGGGCATGTTGCGGCTTTTGTCTCCGTGCAGCCTGTGAGTCGTTGCAGCTTAAGAAGGCCTCCATAGCAAAAATGTGAGTCCAGCACTGCCAATTGGCAAGGCACTCAGTGATATCACCGATATCTCTGTACACGGGCATCCCAGTGAGGCAGCTTCACTGTCACTTAAACAGACATTAACTGACGCCACTCCTGCCGGCGTTGCACAGTCTGCGCCAAACAAACCGGCATCGCATCTGCAGGGCCCGCAATTCAGCATCAAACCTGTCACATGAAGCTATCAGTATTATCGGAAAGTAGAGAACTTGTATCATCGGAAAGGTCAGCAATCGTCAGAGGTTCTGGAGAAGCGGGAAAACCTAGAAGCCATGTTCTTGGTGCACGGCTCATCGAAGGGCGGGTCTGCCCGGGGCGCACAGATCTTCCGGGACTGCAAAAACTAGCAAGATACAGGGGGCCAAGGGAGGCAGGCCAGCCCCATGAAGAAACAGGAAATGCATCGGAGACATGCCAGGGCGGTGGAACGGTACAAGAGTGTCTCTGTAGGAGCGTTACAAAGGCACGCCCTTCAGCTCACAGAGGTCACCTTCGCAAGCACTTCAGACACTGCCCAGAATTGGATTCTGCCGAGAGTGGCCGACTGCCCCACCTGGTCTTGGGCCAAGTGGTCAAAGGAGAAGAAACTACCTAGGGCATACAGGAGCAAAACACCGGTCTTTACATTTCAGCATGCAATCGCTCTGTATTGGGTCATCTGTGGTGCAGGCTGACATCGCGAGGGCCCTCCCTGCAGACAGATAGGATGCGGTTCTAACAAATGAGACCTGACCGTGCTGGTAGACTTTGGTATCATTGTTCGCTAACTTCGCTTCGAGGGGATCAGCACTGATCTAAAATATTCTCGGTGGGCCTTCGCTGCCAAAACTCCTCCACGCTGGTTACGTCGACATCCTGGCATGGTGAGCTACCCATATATACATCACATTCCGCTGCCATGCCTCCAATTCGTTTACCGTACTAGGTTTACACAGGGCGCCGCTTGCCTTCGGGATGCTAATTTTGGTAGGTCCGGGAGCAACCTCCAGTCAAGGCATGGTCTCGGCTAAAGGCTTCCCACGAAAGTGCAGATTGCAAGGAACCACTGAGGAGATGACCTGTGACGGCACCAGCCTAGGCATTCCCACCTGAGTCTCTTTTATTGGCAGTCAAAGCATGTTAGATTGTATTCTTAAGACTACACTAACCCGAACGAGAACATATTCTTGCAAAGGATTGAGAACTCTAGCATTCCTGTCAAAGATCGTGCTCACCTGCAGAGGCGGGCTACTGCGGCAAACTTCCATGCGGAGCTGCTTCTACACTTCTGAATCTTGGCGTATATAAACATATACATGTTTGCATGTAAAACTACATCTACGTGAAGGACAGGGCAACACAATTTGCATACACCAGGCAAGTAATCGATGCCTGGTACTTAGGTGGACCCCCCACCCAGTAATAGTGGCTATAGGTGATAATAAGGATTATATTAGGGTCCTCTTATATTCCTATTATACCACTATTACAGGGTGGGGGGGTCCTCCTAACCTAGTACACATAGTGCGTCGAGCTGAAGGAGCCCTGCTTCCTTTCCTGACCTGTCTCTTCCTTCATACCTAAGTCCACTCTACGCACTACATTACAAGAATAGATGTTGCAAGTTGCGTTTGTAATGACAGCATACCGAAAAACTACATAGAGAATGATGTCGCATTTTGCATGTTCAACTTCATCAAGGAAGTTCCTCATAATAGGGCTACCCAGAGGACTGCATGAAAGCGTAGTTCGAAACTTCCTTATCGAGTAAACCCATACATATAACTATGTAACCCCCATATATCTCCCATAGTCCCCCCTGACTGGCAGACTGGGTTGGCCCCTAAAACCCTTTGAAAAATATTAGTATATAGAGTCCCTTATTAAAGCCAGTAGAGAAAATACTAAATATCTCAGGGGCCTACCCAGCTGAAAAGATACGTATTCCAAGGTCAAAACTGACTCCGGGCTCTCCTGGTAGGACGTAATGAGGTCTCGGGACGGCGTCCTCAAAGACGTGACCAGGCTGGAAGGCGAATATCTGGGTAGCTCCCAAAATTAAGGTCCCATTTTGGTATCCCAAAATTAAGGTCCCATTTTGGTATCCCTAAATATGAGGTGCTGGAGTACAATTAATATGTAACCAAGAGGGGCCCATAATTTTGAGAATGGCCCATCTGCAAAAAGGGTTGGCTTTGGGGGGGTTTCCCAAAATCAGGGGATGGGGGTCCCCATGACAAGGATTTATACTAGTTTGGGTCTATATTCGGGGCCCAACATTTTGGGAAAGTACTATACTATAATCTAGACCTCTACAATTCCTAAAATCAGAACATGTACAAAGCTTCATCCAGATTGGCCTGCTGTGCATCCATGGACGGCTCTCCACAGGCCTTACCAATACTTTAGGGGGTTAAGGGTTTAGGGCTCAGGGTTATCGAATCAGTGAGGCGAGGTTTTATACGGATATGCATATTTGTTGGGATTACTTTAGGATGGTTATAGGGATCCACCCGAAACCCGAAACTACATCGCCTGCCAGATCTATGGCAAAATCGTGTTCCCTAGTTTTCAGAAGCCAACCCCTCAGTTCTTGTTAATATGAGCCACAATCTAAACTCTCAGTATCCCCTTTCATAACCGCTATAGTAATTACCCATATAAGTCCTTTAACCCCCGTGGAGGAGTTTAGACTGTAGCTCATATGAATCCCTCAGTTCCTCAGAAGCAGTGCTTTGGAAGATGAGAGCAGGCTAAAGGTTGTCTTACTTACTTATGCCCTAAACCTTGGGTCCTTCCCCCACCCATTAACAGTCTATCATAGGGGTCATATCAAGAGCTATATATAAGTATAGTATAGATACTGTCCAACTGTTAATGAGTGGGGGCAGTACGTACCCGACCTAAACTCTAAATCCTAAACCCTATAATTCAGGCCGCTGCCCACCGAGACCATCAATGTCCGTGTCCTTTCGCAGCTCATGGTAACAGAAATCCTTATGCATCTGGAATCTGTAAGCATCTAGGAGGAGGTCTTGGCAACTGAAGACATCAGAACATGTGGGAATCCAAGACGCGTGTTCATCTCCCATGTTCTTTTCCATTTGAGCCGCCGTTTCCCAAGTATGCTTTAAAGATCTTTAAATGTATATATCTCATCCCGATATAACCCCTTGTATTTCTTAGGTGGACTGCCCATCCTGTAATAGTGGTCTAATAGGAATATAAGAGGAGCCTCATATAATGCTTATCCCTTATGGGCAGTTTCATGAGGGGGGGGTCCACCGAAGGTAACCCTGAACCCAAAACCCAAACTTCGATTTTCTTTCCCATCACCCCTATATATCCCTATATAACCATGTATAATCCCTATTCCCTATTCCTATAATTCCGAGGTTCGGGGGGGTCAAACTCTACCGCTGCGTTTTTG
>CAJNIZ010046012.1:29344-42061 GCA_905231905.1 Symbiodinium pilosum
CTTTTGCATAGTTCCCCTTGTGAAATGTAGCAAAACGCAGCGGTAGACTTTGACCCCGTAACCAATTCCGATATACCCCCGGACCTACCGTATCATCAGTATCCTCCACTTTTCCGTCCTCAGCCATGCCCACCAGGTTGTTACCACTCAAGGAGCGTAGACTTTGCAGATTGATCTGAACCTCAGCTGAACTATAGTCTAAACTCGCTAAAGGAGTATGATAGGGGCTATTCAGGGGGATGCTAGGAGTTTAGACTATAGCTCAGCTCATGAAAGCTCCCACCCGTGGGTCTAGGGTTTAGGGTTTGGGGTTCAGGGGGCAGGGTTCTTGAACGGCGGGTTCGGAAAAAAAAAATGGGCTCTCAGGGACCCTACGGATGCCATGGAGGTTACAAACGGATCATGGGCGTTCCTCTATTACTGTACACTCACTTCGGATGCCTTGAACAGCAAGGCAGGACTGGATTCAAGACCCGGCGTCTTCGACCTGACTTTGGAAACACCCCAGCCATCCTAGGCCTGTGCATTTCAAGGTATGTTGAAATGCAAGTTGGATTCCAACTCACTGCCATGTCGAAGGAACCCTTGAGACGGCCAGGTTCTGGAAGACTCCAAGTCTGAGAAATGAGTTCCAGCCAGATCTGCACAACCCAGCCAAGTATGATGAAATCCGGCAGCCCCGGGGCTGGATCGTATGACTGCTATGTTTCACTGGGGCTGTGGCAGGCTCATCCGCACGTGGCCGGCTAAATGCTGCAACAGAAGCTGCCTCGAAATCGTTCCGTTCATTTCCACCGCAGGGAGGAAAAACACCAGTGACCCTACGGAACATAAAGACATCAAGCAAGGGCATGCGATGCCCACGAGTTCCTGTGCAAGTTTCAAACCGAGTGCCCTGCTTCAGCCTGCTGCTCCTCACCGAGGAGCTGATGTTCACTATGCTGCGGCTGCTCATAAGACTCATAAGGTACTTCAAGGAATCCACGCTTTTAAGACTGTTTGCTTTCTTTTCGGCTTCTCCTCCATTTATCTAATCCCAGCCAAAATCAATCACCCTGAAAATCGAGCCAGTTGACCTAAAGCCGTTCAAAACATACACGTAAAGTCTACCTGCGCATGCTTGCTTCAGCTTCTTTCCTCGGCTCTGCAGATCTCAGGCTCAGGTTTGGTGTTCCATCATCTTGCTTAAAAGGGGCAGGGCAACCCGAAATCCACGGCCAGCACCCATCCTCCGTATCCTGACCACCCAGGGAACACAGGCGTCCGGCGGCAGAGGCAACCTCATCAGAACAAGCCGGTGATTGAAATCTATAATTCGGTATATATTGAGGTTATGTAGTGGTTATATTGAGATAATGGAAAAGAAAATGGAAACTACTATAGTGGGTTATGTAGGGTTTTTATTAGGGTTATATTGAGGTTATAGGCTGAACTGCCTGTTTTGTGTCCTACTTATGGCGCTTGCTAAGCACAAACCATCCCTCGCTGGTGGTTGACTTCCGACAGCTACTAATGCTTCTGCTAAGCTGGCCACTGAACGCAGCGGTTTGGGCTGTGGACCAGGCGGATCTTGGACCTCAGCCGGGGGGTATTCTGTCGTGTCTCAAATTCATGCGGATTGAGAGGTAGCAAATGTAGCAACAGCATAACTCTTTGCATGCTCAACTTGCAATATGTTGAGGGACAATCTCACGCGCTGCCAAGCCCGCTGAGCCCGCAGCTCCAAGCAGCCGCCCTGCACTGCAGGAAAGTTTGAAACATGTCTGCACAATCGACTCTGCTCAGATATGGAATCATTAACCCGTCAAATACAGACTGGCCTAGATCTAGTGGCAGGTAGCGGTCCGATAGCTCCGCGGTCGAGTCCTTGCAAGGCTCAAGCTGTCAATAAGCTTCACTGGGGCTCCCAGCTCAGGCTACAAGTAAGTTGGTCTGCGAAAGTAATCGTCACCTCGCTCGCATCTCTCTGATCAATGTGGTCACAGATCCCGTTTCGTCTTTTCAGCACAGCCCAGCCAAGCAAGCGAACACTGCGTGAACAGCGAGTTGCATCTGAAAGACAGAGGAGTTCAAGTCTGCCTGTAAGCGACTCGATTTGTAGCTTTCTCGCATGCACCCACAGCTCCGCTGAAGCTGATCTCGTTAGGTGCTGCTCGCATGGCATCCATCCGGTACAATACATCCAGCGCCCGTCCCCAACGGCCGCGCTTTTCCAGGGCACTGATCGCACTGCTGTAGCTGAGAACGTTGGGTGGGACACCTTCTGCCACCATTCCAAGAAGTACGTCCAAAGCCTCTGCCCACCTCTCAGAGTCTTCGCACGCACTGATGGCACCTCATCAAGATTGCTTGCGTCGCTTGAAAGAAAATAGACACGCAATGTTGCTGGAACCAAAGGATTGGAAGGGGTCAGCCAGCAGACTAGAACCTGGAACAGAGCGCTTTAAGATGTTGAAAGACATTAGATGTTGAAAGACGTGGTGACCACACTCCGTCCAAGTATGGTACAGCGGCCAGGTGCCCCTCAATCTACCCCGGTACTCCCAAAATGTCTTCTCTGTGCGACCGGAACACTGCTGCAGGCAATGACCTTGGGCGTTATGGCTGAGCTTCGCATCGCACGCAAGCTGGCGCCTGCATAGCGCCACCTGCCGAGGCGTTCAGCAGCAACGAGCAAGCAGGAGTGAGTAATGATGTTCTCCTTGGTTGGTTTCTGCAAGGCCATCAAGCAACGGTTTTCCAAGGAAAATACCTTTCAAGATCTTTCAAGTATGACGCACTGACACCACAAGCACCAGCACTCCGAGCATCAACCTGGCGACGCTCGCGCATTCTCTGGAAGAGGCGTACCGCAACTCTCCACTTCTCTGATTGGCCACAAACATTCATCGCGGAGTTATGGCCTTCACAAGGCGGTTCCAGCACTACATGACTAATTGACTACATGATGATGTGGTGCAAATATCAAACCAACGCGAACACCAGTTTCTGGTTGTGCCAAGTGACACACAGTCTCTGAAGAGCCATATGGGCCACCAGCAACAAGCAGTTGCAAGGCAGCTGCCCAGAGGGCTTGCTTCGTGCAAGCAGCAATGGCACTACCGAACACCACAATGGGGAGAGGAAGTGCGACACAGCGCATGAGCGTCATAGTGTGAAACGCGTGCTCCCAAACGTCCTCGCATTACCATCACACTGCTGCTTTGTATAGTGGGCGTTCCCTGTGCTTAGGTGCTTTCGCATTGTAAGAGGGGGCAGCGGCTCGGATGGGAAAGTTCTTTTGACCGACACGGAAGCACATCTTTTGGGGCTCATGCAGGACTGCATCATCTCCATCAAGAAGGAACAACCCAACCAGGTTAGTAGCTGACAGAGCTTGCGAAGCACTCTTCTTAGAAGCTTGTGACCTGGTAAAGACAGGATTGTCATGCCGGCAATACCATACACGAGAAACAGCTAGTAGAAGCCCGCAGCTATGGCTATGCCTGTGCCATGAGCAGAACAAGAAGACATGCAACCCATTCAGAAAGACTACTCACTGATCATGGTGGCCATGCAGATAAGTGCAGAACATGTGGTCAATACCTAGGATTTATGGAACCCCGAAGTCCTCACACAGCTTCATGATCGTACCGAAGGACACTGCGCTCGGACGCAAAGAAGACTTGCGCATGCGAGGAAGGTTTCCCAAGGCCCACTTCCACCCGCTGCTATCCAAGCAGTTCGCTGCCTTTCAGTTCACAAAGCATCAAAGGATTCTCCCCTAGAACGTGTGCACGACTGCTGCAACGTGAGTGTTGCGAGCTTGACACTAGGTTATCAGCATCAAGCCACTGTGTTATAGCTGATCGCATCCGGCAGGAGAGCAGCCGAATGCAACGCTTGCATGGAAGCCACTGACCTTTGCTTCTGCAGCTTCATTCTTCAAAGCTCCACCCAACCCACTGAGTGGTCTTCAATGGACGATAGGTTACGTGGTGCTCGGGACTATCTGCCACGACAATGCTACACTGCAACTCAGCCGCATTCTCCAATCATCGAAACCACATGCACGGCCAACTGCATTGCAAGTAATCACGTCCTGTTTGGCTGCTGAACCAGTACTACTACACTACTTCAACATGTGTAGCCGCCTACAATACAACTAAAGGCTATGCAAGCCAGGGTCCGGCTGGATGGCGCTGAAGCTCATGGCATCTGCAAGGCAAAGAACACGGCGCCAGGCCGTCCGAGCACATGCACTGATGCAGCTGTTGTAGCTGATGGCACTCGGCACGACGCCGAAAACTCGTACGCAGAGGAGCAGTTCATGTGCCAGTTGCCAGTTGCCCTTCTCGCAGGCATGCATTGCAGTGTTCAATGTAACCCTGTCGGCGACCCCCGTCGGAAGCATGCTGCTCAGCATCTGCAGAGTCCGTGGCCATAACTGTGCTCGAGCAACAGCGCCCAAAGCAGCGTTGAAGTGGTACACGTTCGTCTGAACATGGGCCGCCAGAAGAACTTGAAGTGTCAGGGAGGCGTCCATCCAGCCAGAGCTCAGAAAGCGGAGAGCTTTGCGCGGCTTCAGCCGCCATTCCGGCAGCTTGAGTGACAACTGCTCTGACTCTGATAATCTTGGTGGGGTGGACGACTGCACCGCACTGCACCTGCATGCCATGCAAGCTTGGGACAGGCATTCCTGGCCGCCACTTGCCGCAGGTCACATCTACAGCATGCCAACCCATGTCACCACAGGGAGGGTCGCATGTGCAACCGCATATCACTCTCTGACTTCACCGGAGAGGAAAGGATTGCAGGGGTGCGTTGCTGCGACGGCTTGTGTTACGTCAAACGTGCATTCCTGGAAGTGATGCTGGAGAAACTTGAGCCAACATTGATCTACGACAGATCAGGCAGGCAAACCACAGTGCGCGACTAGCCGACTAGCTGCCATTGACAGCCGATCAGTGGCTGCCAACAGATTCCCAGGTGCCTCTTGCCCGTGCACGCCGGAGGCATCCAAGCCTTTTGCGAAGAGCACTGAATATGTCTAACCAGGAACTCTTTGCTATGCAACAACTTCGTACCATGTGAGAGAGCTTGCTTGAATCAAAGTCTGGCCCACGATCCTCTGAACTCCACTACTTGCTTTTGGGCTTTGCCTGCTTCAAGTGCAGGGGGGGGCTCGTCACCCAAGGCCAGTCAAGCAGGGCCCTTGAGCCACGGCACCGAAGTGGTTCAGGTAGTACGGCACATCATCAGCCAGGTGGGCAGCCTTCGATTGTCTCTGCTCAAGTCTCATAGTGGTCCAATCTCACCGTCGCTCTTTAGTCATTGCCTGGATCTCCGCCGCGGCGGCATGCAGGCGTCGTGCCTCTGCTGCATGCGCCTGGCACAGCCAGTGCAGCCACCAACAGCATCGCTTACAAAGTAGATGCAGTTGGTGCCATGCGAACCACCTTGGATTAATACTCCACTCGAACCTCTTCTTTGGGATACCGGGCTGGATGGGCCACACAACAATTCATTCGATGGTCCGTTGTTCCACTCTGCCTGCCTGCGCCGCCTGACCAATCTGCATAAAAGTCTGGTACGCCTGACAACAACGGGATCGGAAAATCAGAGCCTGCTAAAGAGCGTGCAAGGGAGAAATGAGGCGTTCGTTGCCAGAAAATCTAGACAGATGGCCCAGACCTCAAAAAAGCTCGTGTCAATGCACAACCTTTGCAACACGTGCACGAAGTTTCTGTGAATCATTCCTGCTGCGTCAGCCTTGTCTTTCTGGAGTGCTGTCATCGACATGGCCGAAGCACCTCTGCCGCAAGCCGGCGAGTTGCCAAAGTTATGGAACCCCATCTTGACTTCACTGAAAGCCACCGCTTACTCCTTGTGGCTGGCACATTTATCGTCATGAGCTGTGCCACGACTCCTATCATTGCTACAACAGTCTAGCAGTCGAGACAGTTTCCGAGATAGTTTCCAGAAGACGGTGTCCCCCTTCATGACCGTCTCAAGCCCCTCAGACTTAGAGAAAAGAGCACGGATCCTAAACCCTAACCTTGAACCCTAGATCCCTTATAGTCGCTTCCATTTTATTTTCCATTATCCCACTATAACCCCCATATTCCCCCAATATACTGTAGTAGTTTAAGAAAAGAGCTACCTCGGAATGGCTGCCGGGGCTGGCGCTGCGTCGAACACCCGGGCGGACCTCTCCGGCAGCCAGCCTTGGTTCTGGATGCAGGGATAGGTGGGCACGGGGAATTAGGGGATTAGAGGGGGAGGATGTTTTGGGTCAGGCTTGTTGGGATGCCACGCTTGAGGCACAGCTGTAAGCTGTTGGCTACCTCTCATGGCATCGACTTATTCTTGCTGCAGCTGAGATGCGGCAATTCAAAGTGCCGCATTTCCTTCCAATTTGAGCAACAAGGCATGATATGTGCATCCATTTCACACATGTCAAAAGCCACCTGACATGTGCCGCAAAAGTCAATGTGTTCATTGCAAGCGAACCTAGCTCCCAAACCACCTACTAGCTCATCTGTGCTGAGGCTAGCGGAAGGTTGCACTAAACCCTAAACCCTTAACTTGTTCTCTACTTGGTAGAAACTGGTAACAAGCAACGGCATAGCTGATTTTTCCTGGAGGCTGGGCTCTGCTTGGATGGATGAAACTAGAAATGTCCTTGAAGGTTCAACACCTTTGTCCAGTGTGTGAACTCAGTTTGGAAGAGGCTTCGGGATTTTTTGCCTTCGTGCTGTGCCCACTCAGGCTCGCTGACTTTCAGACTGTAGGTCCTGAAAAGCCGGTGTCAGTATCTTCAGAGCAAAGGCCCTTGCTGCTGATCAGGGTGTGGCTTTTGTGAGCAAGGCTGCGCAGCCAATTTTGAACACCACCCGTGTTAGGGAAACCAGTATTAGCAATGCTTACCTTTCAGAAGGCGGATGATTGCAGCGCAATCAGAGGCAAGCAAGTGTACAAGTCTAGGCCTTCTCCCGCTCAATGTCGGGGAATGGCAATGGCCGGAGCTCCTTCCACAGATCTTGAAACCCCCTGCCCACGAGAGGACAAGCACCAAAAAGACGTACAGGCTTTCAACGATGGAGTGAAAGGATTGCACTTTGAAGTTCCTCCTGGCTGTGCGCGTATCGGCAGTCGGGATTGTCGCAGCCCCCAGTGGCGATCAAGGTCTTGCATAATTTGGTGCATGCCTGCAATAAGGCAGAAGATATGCAAGACTTACGGGCTTCTCGTTTGCAACTATATTGGGGTTGTATTGGGATAACGGAAAATAAAATGGAAACTGCTACATTATCATAGGGTGTGTATGTATATATAGAGGCAATATATATAGGGATTACTTCCAACAAATGGGGACCCCCTTATGTATTTCCAGGATCCAATGAGACCCTCATCTTGGAACCACCAGCTATTGCCATCTTCCCCGCACAGCGCTTTTACAGCTGACGCCCGCGCCAGATCAGGCAAGCACTGCAACTCCGACCTTAATAGAAATGGATGGTTGTCAAAATTGTGGTCCCCTTTTGGGTCCCTATTATAGTACGGCACCTAATATTTGGGGTACCCAAAAAGGGACCATCATTTTTACAACCACCCAAATACCAATAACAGAATGAGACAACGAAGAATAGTTATGACAGCAATTCTGGCGCTGAGGAATAATAAGAATAGTACGAACAGTATTCATTATAAGAGTGACAGCGACGGTAACAGTAATAGCAACAGCGTTAGCTATTGCCATACTGATGATAATGGTAATATGGTAATAGCGCAGGTAATCATACTACTAAGAAGAAAAATACTAGATAGAGGTGAAGTGCTGCTTCTTCATACGGGGTTTGTCACAAGTGAAGGACCACAGGGCCCAGGGATGCGTAGGGATTATAAGAGGACGGATGACAGGGACCCCATACCCAAGCTTGCATTCCGTAGCTGAGCTGGCTGACTGGGAGTGAGCAAAGCGGCAGCTGCTCCCCTTGGTGCAGGAGAGCTTGCTGAAACAAATGTCTTCTTTTCTGAGGCAGCGTGTTTCACTGCATACTCAATGGCATAGCACTATACGGTGATCTTAGTGATCGTATACAGCAATGTCTGTAAACACAGGCCTTGGTGCAGGCGCCCAAAATGTGGAATTTGCCTTGAGTCACGTCAATGGAGACTGAACTTTTGCAGGATACGACAGATGCGCAAATGTCTGGTCTCGCTGCGTGGCATGCATGTTGATTACAATTCTGCATCATCATGCCCGGCATGCCAAGAAAATGCCAGAAACGATGAGGAACTGGCACATCTTAGTCTTCTCAAAGACTTGAGTGCGCATGGATCGCTCCTCGCTCTCAACACGTGAGCATGCGCGAATCGTGTCCTGAAGCACTCTTCCATTCTGAGAGCTCATCTGCAGCTCATCGGTCAGCTTGATTAAAACCCTGTGTAATACTGGGATAATGGAAAAGAAAATGGAAACTACCGTAGTATATTGGGATTCTATTGGGAAATGGAAAAGAAAATGGATGCTACTAGTAGGGACTGAAGGAATCTTCAGGGAGCATCTGTGTCAGAGGAGCCCAAGCTGTCTGCAACTCTCTTGCGTGGAAGCACTGTTGCCTTATCCACTTGAGTAGCGGGTTTTTGGTGGTTAAACCCAGTAAGATTATATTCCGTATATGAAATACTATACCCCAAAATGAGGATATATTCTTACTCTATATTGCGTACCATAGTCTTCACGGATGGAGTACTACTCACTTGTGCTTGTCCTCGTCTTCAGGGCTCAAGGCCGAAGTGAGTCCCGGAGTGACCTACACATGGCAGCAGGCATTTCATGACGGCAGATGCATGACTTGAGCAACTATAACAACTGTGGGAGTATGACAAAAGCAACGGAACAATGGCATTTAAGATGAGACGCAGGACAAGCACAGTGGCATGAGTGACAACAAGCAGTCAAGACAGAAGTACCCATTCTCAATTACAACTTACAGGATTTACCAAGGGAAGGAAGGTAGGTGTGGATACGTTGTGGGAGAGTAGGGGCGATCAGGGCGTGGGGGAAGTACATCTGGAAATATTGCTGTTCCTATTGACACTGGGGTCAGTTCAGGGCCGCTATCAAATGCGCGGTCTGCCAAACAAGATGTCCCTTCACCTATTTCATAGATCCTGACCACCGCGTCAGCACAGTCCAGAAATGGGTTGCTGACAGTGACTGCCCACAAAGACCCATTGTTGTTGAAGGGTGGGAATTTGCCAAGAATGCCACTCAGCCTTACGATCCCGATGGTCGCCCTTGCACTTTTCCATAATCTGTACATCTCTTCCTTACACCCTGACTGAAGCCTCAAGCCCTAAACTCTACACAAGATCATCCCATGATCCCTGTAACCCCTCCACCAATACATGCTTAATGTGTTCCCGTTCCCCTACTCCACGCATGGGAACTTCTGACAGCTTAAAGGCCTGTGTGGCCGCGGCGGCGGCAGTGGCTCCGCTCCTGCATGTGACTGGAAAGGAGTCATCTTCCTACCGAAGCCAAACTGACGCCAAGCACAGGTCGATACATAGGGTTTCCGCAGAGGGCCTTTAGGGACCACAGGGATGTATGGAGATACAAAGGGATGATGGGGGCTTAGGGGTTATTATAGTGAAAAAGTTTGGTTAAGAAACGAGCAACTTCCCAATTTTTGGCATGTACTCCAAGATCCACGTGATGAATTCTACATGCATCCAAGAACAATGGGGGCGCGCGGTGTTGCAGTCCACCGCTGCGCGTGGTTTGACAGCACAAACACCTCGAAACGATAGTGGGTTATATAGGGAATATAGGGTACATATTGGGGTTATATTGGGATAATGGCAAATCGAATGGAAACCACTCCCTAATACAACCCCAACATAACCCCAATATAATCCCTATCTAACCCCTATATAATCCCTATATAACCCCTATATAATCCCTATATAATCCCTAAAGAAAGGGTTTAGGATCCATCCAACCATGAACGGAGCTCCTTCGTCTTCGGGGCATGTTCTTTTTTTTGCCTCAGCCAGATCTTGGAGGAGATGCGACCATGCGCCCTAAACTATAGTCCCCCTTAAGTAGATAGAATATGGCTTTGGGTATATTATAATAAGACCCCCATATACCCCATATTCTATCTACTTAAGGGGGACTATAAGCCCCAAAGAACCCCCAACCCTGAATCCCCAAACCCCAAATCCCTTCTCTATTGTTCAGTACTATATGACTATCATTCTTACTATTGTTATTGCAGTTATTACTATTTTTACTATTAAAATATATACCCCATGGAGTAAGGTGACGGATCCAAGAACTGAGGAGAGCTTGTGGAAGTGTTTTCAGGCGCCGGCCACGACTTGTGGGGTGTTGGCCCCGAGAGTTTGAGCCAAAGCCGAGACTGCAGTAAGCCATGATGTCAGTCAATAAAAATAATAACAATAGTACTAACAACCAGAGCAACAATAATATACAATAATAGTGATAATGATAATACTAATTAATAGTAATAGTAATACGTGATACTCATAATGACTATATGATAGTAATAACAACAAGAGTAACAATAATAGTGATAATAGTAATACTGATACGTAATACTCAAAATGACTATATGGGGGTTTCCCAAAAGTAGGGGTAGCGTTTTTTGGGGGGTCCCCATAGTGAGGACTATAGAATCTTAGGGGGAAAGTCCTGCACTCCGGTGGTAACATGCGCCAGTGGCCCGTATGGCGTCCTTTGATGTCTACCGAGCCCTCTCATACTGGTTCCATTCCCATCTGCAAGCTCATGAGGATGGTGGTGTGTTATAGTCCCCCTTAGGTAGATAGAATATGGGGTATATAGGGACCTTATCATAATATACCCAAAGCCATATTCTATCTACTTAAGGGGGACTATAACACCAAGAAAAGCTGCCAACGTTCTTCAGTTCTCTGGTTCTTTTGATGACTATATCTCTTCATCTCTTCAAAGTATTCGAGCCAACCTCGGGACCAGTTCTCTTAAACCTACCACAGCAAGTAAGGACAGCTGGGCACCTCTTTGAGACAAAGGTCTTCGATGTCTGCCTTGGTGAGCCATTGCACTTATCCAGCCACAGCAAGTGGAAGGAAAGTGGAGGAAATCAAATTGGTACCCAACCTCATGTTGAGGCCTCCTAGCTGCGGGATCGTTTACAGGAACTCTGAGGGCAGCCGCCATCTTCTCGGCGTAAAGCTTCCCCGAGCCTCTCCAGCGGACGTTGAGTCCGCGAGCAGCCCTGACTCCAAGCGCTGTTCCACAAATCCGATCATGGATTGGGCAGTTGTGTCGGGGTTTCGGAATCGCAGTATTGCGCTAGATGACGCAGCTGCTATTGACCTGCCTCTCGAACTCTTCTGACTTGTACATGTCCTGCAAGTCACCGAGCATGGCCTGGGCAGCCTGTGGCAGTGTACTCAGAGACTTCAGCTAGCCGCATAGGCTCCCGCAAGACAGGTCAAACAACCGTGACCACGTGAGACCCCAAGCCCATGATTGATAACACTTCAAAGCCCGCAAGCTACGCACCTCAGCATTGAACACAGCACGAAGAGTTCGCCGCCAGCGCCTGGTGGCTGCCTGGCATATGGCCAACAAACTTCCCGCAACTACGAGTACTGTAAAAAATCTTGCGGTGATGCGATCTCTTGCGAGGCCACCAACAGGCCGGCAGAGGCATCAATGTCTCGATTGCAGGGACTTCGCGCCTCCTTTGGGTCCTTTTCCTGCTGTGGCGCGGGTTCAGCTTCTGCCTGGTGACCAGACGACAATTGTTTTACGAAATATGGCCCTATGCTGACGCAACACTGCCCTGATTGCTGCTATCACTCTTCTCAGCATTTCAGCTGCCATCACTCTTAGTGTGAAGTGTCTGAGCCAAGTGCCAGCCTTAGCTGAACTGAACCCGCCACGCTTTGCACGAGCTTCCTTTCATGCCATGAATTCCAACACCAGCTCTCTCAAAAGGACAGGATTCTTTAGCCTGAGCTGTGCCAACGCTTTAGCAGGGCAGTTGACCCCTCACGTCCTTCGCTGACTCTGCAGCAAACTCCTCCTTCTTGATCACCTCATGGTAGATCCAAACAAATCGCGCACAAGAGTACCCTGTAGCACTGTAGCAGCTCTGCTTACTTCTGATCACCTCGCATCGCTATGTCTAATATAGCGAGAGCCTCGGCAAGTACCCCGCGAAGGAGCTGCAAAAGCTCCAAAGGCTCAGTGTAGCGCAGCCTCAGACTCGAAAACATGGCCTCTCTCTTCTCGTACAAGCATTCTGACATGGACAGAGCCGGGGCGCCCTTCCAGCAAGCAGCCAGTGGCGGCTTCATAATCCTCAGACGTCGAGAGCCAAAATCTGTCAATTCCTAGCGCTAGCCTGCAGGCTATCAGCATAAGAAATGGCTCGAGCACATGCCAAGCAGGACGGCCTTCTTCGGTCCACTGTACAAGGTCTGTACCCGAGTCTCTCGAGAGGCCATGTGTAAGAGGCCTCCGCAGGCTCCGCCAGCCTAGAAATGATCGACATGCTGCCGAACCTCTCCAAGGGGGTTTCCCATACTTAGGGGTACCATTTTGGGGGTCCCCCAAAAGAAAGGATTATAGACTACTGGGGTCCATAACCCCCCCGAACCCTAATTCCCGCTAAACCCTAAACCCCAGACTTCAAACCCTGAACCCTA
>CAJNIZ010046013.1:0-14962 GCA_905231905.1 Symbiodinium pilosum
TTTAAGCTCCTTAAATCCCTATATTCCCCCAGATTCCATTTCATTTTCCATGTTCTTTTCCTTTTGATTCTCCATTATAGGGGGATAATATAGTAACTTAATTTAAGTTCCTTAACAGCAACCCAGGGAGTTGCAATCGCAGCGGATCTTGACCATGTCGGGAAAATCCTTGCTTGTTTTCTCTGCTCATCCCGTTATGTCATGTTTGCAAGGCTGAGGGCTCTCAAGCGGTGGCGGGAACCTCGCACACCCCTTGGGTGTCTTTTTTTTAAACCTGCAGCTGCCACTCCCTAGGAGTTAGGGATGCACTGGAGGCTGAGTGGGCCCCATCGTCGGAAGTAGTCGTCAAACTCAAGGGGCGCTGAGCTTTGCAGAAGTCTACTGGATTGCTTTTTAGGACCTGAACTGAAGGTACCCGCAATCTGCTAAACCAGAACTTGAATCTGGGGTCTTCGACAAGATGACGGGCCCGCCCGCTCTGTGTGTGGCATGGAAGGCTGCTCTAGCGTAGCGAGTGACAGTACGATGTGGGCGTTCCCAAAACAGCAAGAACCACCCTAAACCCTGAACCCTAGAAGCCTTGAAGGCCCCAAGGTTATAATCCAATCGTTCCGCTTTTCAATATATGGTAGCCTGCCAAAACAAGGGAACCCCAATGTAGACGACCCCAATGTAGACCTCAACCTACTACAACCTCTTTATAGGGACCCCCACAACGGTATCCCAAATTTTGGGAAACCCCAAACCCTATACAACCCCATATAACCGTTTGTAACCCTATATAACCTTATATAACCCTATATAATATAGCCCTCTGACCCCTGTGAGGGTTCCCCAAATTTTGGGAAACCCCCAAATATTTCGGGCTCTATGGGTGAACCGCTTACTGGTTGCTGTTAAGGAACTTAAGTCTTGTCACTGGAATGAAGAAACCCGTTATTAACTACGTACCCATATTGTAACAGCTTACGTAAGCCCTAAACCCTTTTTTTCTATATATGTATATATAGCCATAGTATGGTTACTTCAATTAAGTTCCTCAACAGCAACACAGGTTTGTTTGGGAAAGTTCTGGCTTGTCCACGTACCGGACTGAAAGGCGGTTTAGGATGTAGGGCCGGTTTAGGGTTTAGGTAGACTGCATTGGGTCTGGCGGAGTTTGAAAGCGCTTTTCGTGTTTAGGGTTTAATTTAGGGTTGGCTGCTTGTAATGAGCCTTGAAGACTTCTAGACAGCAGCATTTGCTCGGGGAAACTCTCAACCCCTAAAGCCCTAAACCCTGAACCCTAGGTACAAGACCATTCGTAATACCCCATGACCTACATGTCCTACCACTCGAACCCGCATTGGGTTTAGGGTTAAGGACTCCTAAACCCTAAACCTTTAAGCTCGAATTTGGGAGATTCCTGCAGAACCTTTAATAGGGACTGCCTGTACTCCTGCACAACTTCCATCTACCCCAAAATGCCGAGGGGCAATTCCTTGAGAAGAGCCCCGTCCCCACCCCAATCCCCAAACTGTCTGTTTCTCTCTCTCTCTCTCTCTTTTGCAATATATATATATATGTGTGTGTGTACATGTATGTACCTATGAACGGGATAAGGATACCCCTATGTGGGCTCTGGAGACTTTGTTGCGCGAATGGCGCGGGCATGGACATGCGGGGTACCCTTCGGTCCCCCGTAGGGGCTTGCTGACATTCTCAGGGTTTAGGATTTTAGGGTCTACTTTTGGGGATCCTGGGGTTACTAATGGGTTAGGGAACTGACTTATGCAGGGTTACGATAATGATAGGTTTTCACGGGGTGTCTAGTCTACATTACCAAACTTCTCGACGCGGCTTGTGTAGGGGCTGTGAAGGGTCAGGCGATAAGGTAGTCTCTACACATACATCTCCAATGTAGACCCTAAAATGATACCGTCCTTAGACAAGGACCCCCCAAAAAGATACCTCTAATTTTGGGAAACCCTCCGTAAGGGTCTAGGTGGATTCCGCGAAAAGAAGCCCCTAAAAACTCCTAGAGATATACAGAGTTTCTTTTGGGGATTAGGGTTCAGAGAATTTATGGTCGAAGGTTGAAAGCATGGGCCCTTAACCCCTGGAATCCTTATATACCTACGATATTCCCCTGTATGTACCCTTTAGGATCCCTGGAATCCCCCTAAACACAAAGCTTGTAACCTTTTTTTGGGGGCGGTGGGCGTCCCAGTTGATTGACCCCGCATTATCTGCTAGCAGTATTACAGTGATCACGGGATTACAAGAGCTAGGCATTGGGTTCATTCGCTTATTTCAATACGAGCTCCGAAGGCCCTCATATATATATATACATATATAGATATAGATATAGATACGAGCTACAAAGAGTTTTGGAGGCCGTCCGCGATCTGGCATAATGGAGCCCTAAGCGGGGGATGAGTGGCAAGGGAAAGAAGATTTCAAACTTATCATACTTCCATAAGGAGATTCTGGCTCAGGTTTAGGAGGAATACTTAGGGTTTAGGGTTTAGGGCCACAAACAACATCCCCCTTCCAGTGCTCTGGAAGGAACTAGAGGTTTGCACGGCCTGTGCCCAGAGTTTGTGCCCGGAACTCGGGCGGAATAACTGACCAACAAGACAGGCGGTATCCGAAGGTGTAAATTTGGAGACTCTGCCCAGCTCCTGACAGGCTCCCAATACTGTACTTACAGTATACCCTAAATCCTACACCCTAGCCCCTTGCCCCAAGATTGAAAGGGGTTTCTGAAACAGATGCTGTAGGGTGAGGGTGTGAAAAGGAGCGGAGACTTCAAGCTATGGTTTCCCTAAACCCTAAACCCTAAGGGTTAAGAATTTTGGGTATCGGCCTGTTATTCATGGGTTCCGCTACTAGCCCGCTCTATACCACTCCACACAGGTTCCCTCTGCTTAAATGACCTTACTTAAGGAGGAATCTGGGGGGGAGGAAAAGGGGGGTACCCCCTAAGCACGACCTCTGTAACCAAACTCCTTCAGAGCGCCTGCTAGAGTTAACGTGCAGAGCTACGATTCTATGTGCATACTGACGCTTTCACTCCCTGACAGAGGTGTTAGGGTAGGACCCTACACCCTAGACCCCTAAACCCCTAAACCCTAAACTCCTAAACCCCTAAACCCCCAACCACCGGGTTAAGGGCTAGCTTTGCTTTTACTTGCATAGAACCCCAAGAGGAGATTGAAAAGGTTGCAGTCCTCTCAGAAGAGTGGTTTAGGGGTTTAGGGCTCCATGTATCATGAGAGTAATTGACCCCTAAAGGATCCCCCACCCCTATGGGATGCCCCACCCGCATTAGAAACAATGAGCTTCATTAGGGGCTGGGATGTCCCCAGGGGTTGGACCCCCTAGACCTCAGACCCTAAATCCTAAACCCTAAGCTCATTGTAATTTGGGGAAGGGTAGGGTACAGGCCCGAAGGTCTCAAAGAGAGCTGTTATCTACCAAAGACCCAGCATCTTCACATCATGTAAGGCAATGTAAGGTTTAGGGCTTAGGGGCTTAGATAACTAAAAACTAGGTACCCCAGTGGTACCCTTTTCTCCTTTTTATTTTGAAGTCTCCCTATTAAAGCTGACCGTAGGGAAAAAGGGTACTCTTGTTATGAAGGGGTTACTAGGGAGCCTGGCTAGCGTTATTGTCCTTTATTCCTTTGCCGAGGGCGGGCGGGCAACTACTGGGCAATAGCCGAAGGGGTTGAAATCAGGTTGCCGCGGCTGTGACCAGGGTTTAGACATTGGGGTTATCCGCCGGAGCGTGCTAGGACTGAGAGACGTGGGATTTCTGGCTTTGGGATCTGGGTCTCGTTTGTGGGTTTAAGGCTTTTCGCGGTTCATTGTCGGCGGTTTAGGGTTTATGGTTTACGTTTGGATCCTAAGACAGCCCGCTTCAAAACCAAGGACGTGTTCAAGGTTCTTTGTTGTAGCAGGCCCTTCTTGCGGGAGAACAGGTGCCAAAGCAGTCTTCTTCGAAACATGACCGGTTGCCAAAAACTCGACCCTAAACACGTTCAACCATTCCCATCTCGGAACTGAGCTGTCGCCGTGGGGTTCTATTTCCTGTTTGTGCTTAGTCGAAATGGGGGAATGGATCCCCATGGTGCTCCCTTGTTAATCTCAAAATTCTTCCCAGGAACCCAGTGCCTCCTTGCTGGGGGGGGGGGGGGGGGGNNAGATGACATGAAAATTGTGCGTACAGGCCTTACAGCCTAAATCAGTATAGGATTCTGGGGTAAAGGGATGATGGGGAACTGGTGTTGGTAGTTACCTCAGGCTTATACATTAATGCAGAGGTGCAGGTATCAGATCCTCCCTTTATAAGCCCTGCCAAACTATAGTACATTATCAGTCGCAGCAATGGCTTCGGCCGCCTCTTACTCAATCATTCTCTGATTCACCGAACGCAATTGCAGCCACGCAGACCGGGGAAGCGATCGCCAGATGAGTTTAAGGTTAGCGCGTACATGGACGTAGTAGCTGAGTGGATAGCCTTAAACCCTCTGGGGGTATGTAAAATAAAATCCTGAACCCTAAACCCTTTGGGGGTATAAAATGTAATCCTAGACCCTAAACCCTAAACCCTATACCCTAAACCCTTTGGGGGTTATATAACATATAATCCTAAACCCTAAACCCTTTGGGGGCATATAAAATGTAATCCTAGACCCTAAACCCTATACCCTAAACCCTTTGGGGTATATAACATATGATCCTAGTATAATCGCAAGCTGAACCTTCCCGGGGCCAGGAACTTCAGCAACTAGGGATAAATTGGGGTTAGGCCTACTCTGGGTGTTTTTCAAATTGGAAAATGTATGATATCCTCTCAGTTAGCCCAAGATAGCCCCCTAGCTCAATAGTAATCCCAGGGTCACGAAAAGTAGGGCCTTCGAACTCCAAGTGAGTAGTATTTTAATTGGGGATATTATGGTACCCAATATAGAGTAAGAGTATTTCTTCCTTTTGGGGTATAGTATGTTACATAAGGAATATAATCTTACTGGATTTAACCAAAAAACGCTACTCAAATTCTAGACGTCTACAAGTGATTACTGAAAGCTTCAAGTCGTTATGTTTCGTATCATCCTCCGATCAAATATTGGCAACCCTAAACCCTAAACCCCTGGGCGCATAGAAGTGATCGGAGATTTGGGAGCCGTGGGCTCCCTACCCGGGAATACAATCACATCCTCCAGGGTTTAGGGTTTAGGGTTTAGGAATACAATCACATCGAATCGTCCTTTTGGGCAAAGTACTCGATTACAAGAATATTTCCTAGCTGAGTTGCGATACCACAATGCGCTAAACATCTGAATCCACAAAACCTTAAACCCTAAACCCCAGACACTACCCTTTAGGGTTTAGGGTGTTGAGTGTTGAGTTTGGGGTTTTAGTTATCCATGAAGAACACCAATTAAGGAGGAACCAAGGGGGTAGTATGCCGGGGGTGGGTAGAAGGGGACGGAGGCAGTGTAGAAGCTAAGATACTTACAAATATTATGTTTGTATGATCTTTGTATTGCCACAGTATAACATACACCAAAATCTACATCTGCAGAATACATGTCCATTTCTCCGATTTCATGTTTCACTATTTCTAAGGCATTTCCAGGCGCGTACTTTCCCCCACGTAAGCCTCACATTGCCGTTACATACCTCCTTGTCTCGCATAAGCGTTAGGCAAGAGTGAGTACCCACATGGCTGGTGCCCACTTGGAAATTGCCTGCTATCTACCTAGATCCCCCCCAGCACCCTCTGTAGAGCCCAAGCACCAGCAGATAGGACGTACACAGACCCAAATCAAGCGTAGTTGGGGTCTCCTGGCAACTATAGCACTACATATCACATTATGCCTTGATGATCGTGCTCGGTCTGGCGGTGCAGAATCATTCTTCCAGTTTGCGTCATGGCGCTTCTCAGAATGTGGGACGTGCCATGACTATGCGGCCATTTGCCAGTTGCATGTTAGCTTCTTGTTGCCGACAATGCCGGTCAGGTCCAAAGCAATAGCTTTGTTGAATACTGTCAGGAGAGAACAGGCCGAATAGGGGTTTGGTTGCTATTTTGTGCCAGAACTGCTGAAGGCTTCGTTCGCACGGGACACTGTTCCTAATTGATGAGGCTTCGTCATGAGAACCTTCCCAGCCGCAGGACTTGTGCGATTTGTACCTGCCTCAAGTTCCATATATAGTCTAAACGCCGGAAGGGGGGGTATATAGTGCATTATACGGAGTAATCATTATAGGGGGTACTAACGGGGATATTAGGAGTTTAGACTACAGCTCATATGCGTTCTTGCTTGCTTCTCAGAAAATTTTGAAAGTTTCGCAAAATGGTTCCGACACAATGCCTGAGGTCACCCCCTGGGATCTCCTTGATTTTGGGTTTGGGGTTTAGGGTTTAGGGTCCCGGTGTCCCTGCAGGCACCCTACTGCCCTACACCTTAAGCCCTAAACCCCTAACCTTGATCCTTCTAACCCTAACCCTTAAACCCTAATCCCTAAACCCCAGACCTTGATCCCTAAACCCTAAACCTTAATCCCTAAAACCCTAGTCCTCAAACCCGAATCCCTAAGCCTCAGTCCATCCCTGGACCCTATGTAAACCCTAAACCCTAAGTCCCTAAACCCTAAATCCCTAAATCCCTAAATCCCCAGCCCTAAACCCTAAATCCCAATATCCCTAATCCCTAAACCCTGTTGACTCATCATTTTCTCCGTAAGCCTGACCATCTCGGCCCCTGCTCTGGCTGCGAAGGGAGACCAATGAGCTTCCAGCCCAAAAGTGTCTGCGGGGATGCACCCAGCCGCTGCTTGCCGGTGCCTAAGGCCTACACAATTACCAACACGGTTAAGGGTTTAGGGTTTAGGGTAGCCTAAACAATTACCAATATTGTTTAGGTGGGTTCTTCAGGATTTAGAGCAGCGATAAGAGCAATATTCGGCTCAAAGCAGCAAGGACAATAACAATAGTAGGAAAGCTGGTCAGGCGACATAGGTTTTCGGAAAAATCTCTAGGTTAAAACCCAAGTTCAGGGATGAGCCATATTAGCCATATTATCTTCAGGGTCTTGGCTTGAATCCAGAGGTTTGGGGCTACTAGCTCACAGAGTTCTGGCTTTGAGTTTAGGGTGCAGGGCTTAGCCCTAAGCCCAATTACTATGAATATTCTTTACTTCTGTGATGTTATGTATCTTATTCTTGGTTTTATAACTATGCTCATTAAAAGTATTTTCTATGAATTGTAGTATTGCCCGTAATCATACACGACTGTCAAGAGGAGGGCGCGGTCAAGGCTTAGAGTTTGGGGTGCGGGGCAAAGAGAATCCAATTTTTCATTTCCTTGCACATTTTCTTCTCCATGCGATTCCCCGCCCAAGCCCTAAACCCCAAACCGTAAACTTTGCAGATCCCTATCCCCTACATAACCCGGGCTCTTTCGGGACTAGGGGACTAAGCTTCACTTACACAAGATTGCTCGCATTCCCCCTACAAACATGCAACGTCCCAAAAAAACACTAGTCATTGAAAGGCCTTTGTTTCAAACCTAAACCCTTTAAGCCCCAAACCGTAAACCGTGAGATACTTGACGGACAAGGCCTTGAGCAGGCAGTACACCAGAGGTCTTTGTGATTTTTGAGCATGAATTTGTAGTACAGAATCATCATGCGTATATGTTTTGATATCATCTCAAGTTTCTCAATTTTCTAGTATACTGAAACATCGGGAACCAGCAGTGGGGCCGGATTTTCCAAGCTCCAGTTTAACCCCAGGCTTCTCTCAACATGTCCCCGCAACATGGGAGTTTCCATAAACTTGGAGTCCGGAACCCCATTTACTCCCGACCATCATCCTCTCACCATTTCCTTCGTGGAGAGCCCTAAACCCTAAACCTCGTGGTCTCCTTGTGGGGTGCCCTAATTATTAGCAGGGGCCATCCTGTGAACAAGGATCCAAAAGTGCCTTAGGGTTTAGGGGTTCAGGTTTAGGGTTTGCTGTGAGAGTTACCGTGCAAGCAGTGATGATTAGGTGTCAAGGACTCTTCAAGTGCATGGCTGCATGTGAGGTGCTGCCATGGCCTGACTGTAGAGGGCCATCTAACCAATCACCCACCCCGCGCCGTGTGAGGCGGCCAAACCACCCAAACCTACTCCTTTCAGGGTTTAGGACCTAAACTCAGCTAGGTCCATCTTGGTCAGCAACACAGATACATTTCATTTGGTGTTCTCATTGTTTGAAGGGATCTCAAACCCTCTTGCAGGCCCCCTGCCCTGGCCTCACCTTGGAAAGCTGGGAGGCCCCTGGAAGAGCCCGAAACATGGGAGGTTGTGCTGAATTGTGCTGGAGGCACGTTCTGGAGTCTTGCACAAAGAGGGGCATGTTAATCCCAAAAGTTGCGCCCCCTATCACCTATATATGAGCTACAGTCTAAGCTCCTTGAAGAGGGATCATATAGGGGACTAAGAGGGATACTAGGCGCTAAGGCATATGGCTGTTGTACATTACAAGCACGCCAAGGCTTTTGGCTAATCATTTATGCTCCTACATTAGGATGCACATGCTGCTCTAAGCTTTAGGGTTTAGGGGTGAGTAACCTCTACAATCCATGTCCCGATATGTACTTAGTACCACAGAGGACCATTTTACCAAACTTGCCACCCTAAACCCTAAACCCTACTCCCTGCACTTCGTATCGTGAGCAATGTGCAAGAGCCTTTAATTCACATCCTCTTGAGGCTTTGGCATATTAATCAAGATTCCCCGGGATGCGAATAAAATGTTAACATTATCCCGAGAGGGGGATCACTTCTGGGATTCAAACATGGGAGTTGCCCCGCAATAACAATACCGGTGCCCAGACCCTCCCACGAATCAGAAGATACGAAAATCACAGGTTGTAGGGTGTTGGGGTAAGGGTGTCAAGAGAATGAAAAATACAAGCTGAAGCATCTGCAAGCTGCATGCTGGTGCATGGTGCACCAAGCAGTTTCCCCGCTGACTCAGCCGGATGGGCTGATAGTGACATCAGTGAGCCCGGCACATTGGATGTCCAGAAACGAATGTCTTGCCATTGCTCATTAATAAATAACACCCACAAACAGCCAATTTATTTTTGGAGAGTTCCCTAAACCCTAATCCCTAAACCTTAAACCCAAATCACTAAACCCTCAAAAGAATCACCTCCCCTCATCCTTGGCCTTTTTCATCTCAGTACTCGAGTAACCTCACAACGGGAAAGCAGCTTCGGTAACTTGATGTTGAGTACTAGGAAGAAAGGGTTTAGGGTTTTGGGGTTTAGGATTTAGGGTCTTAGGGTTTAGGGTTTAGGGATTACCATTTAGGGATTAGGGTTTAGGGTTTAAGGCTTCGGGTTTAGGGGAAGTAAACTCCTAGTATCCCCCTTAATATCCCCTATAGTAGTCCCCTATATAATCCCCTGCATAACCCCCTCTGAGGAATTAATATTCTCAACTTCATGAAGGTTGGACCTACCTCCTGTGATTTCTCTTTGGGCACAGGTCGAGACTTCCTCCTTAGGTCTTCCAGTAAGCCAAGGTTGAAGAGAGTATCCCTCCTTTTGCGCCCAAGGCAAGAGGTCTACTAGGTTTAGGGGTTTAAGGTTTAGGGTGTAGGGACTTGCTAACAATGTGTTGAGGTCGTTTTGAGGTAGCCTATGCCAGCATTACACGTGGAACCTAGAACCACAATATTGCTAATCATTTCGAGCCCTACTCTAAATAAACCCTAAACCCTGTATTTGGAGCCCAGAACCCCCTTTACCCCAAAATTAGGGTTTGGAGTTTAGGGTAGTCAGCAGATGAAAAAAAAGGGTCCTATCTCTTTTTGTGTTTTGTTGGGGGGGGCTCGGGTTACCAAGATCTTCTGCAAATCAACAAGGGAGGGCCATATTTGAGAGATCTCTCCAACAAGCGTCCGTAGGGAATTTAGCATGGCGCCTGTGGGTTAAAAAAAAATGTTCCTGGGGAATATAAACCCTAAACCCTAGACTCCTCAACCCTAAGGCCTAAACCCCAAACCCTAAACCCCAAACCCGAATTTAATTCGGAAACTCTGCAGGTCGCTGGTCTGAAACAAACGAGGCACATAAGGTAACTGCAAGCCCTAAGCCGCTACGACACTCCCTTCCAAGACCCTGTAACAGACAGAACTGAAAGGATCCAAACTTCCTGGACCACAAAACCTAAAACCCTACAACCTAAACCCTGAATCCCTAAAACCCTAAATCCTGAAACCCTAAACTTCACCGTAAATTGGTCTAAAAGTTCCCATGCTTCGAGAAGCTTGGACAGACCACAGATGAAGCATGCAACACCTACAAAGATGGTAGGGTTGCTTCTCAAAATAAGGGCTCAGGGTTTAGGATTTATGGCGGGTTCAGGGTTTAGAATGTGAATTTAGGTTTCCTGAAGCTGGAGTTGAGGAATTTACGGTCTTTGGGGAATGGTGAGCTTTCCTCTAAGCCTCTGGCCTTGAGGTTCAGGAGTGGAGGGCCTTCCAAAATTTGTCAAGGCCAAATCTCTCATTCCCTTCTGAGGGTTCAGGGTTTCGGTTTCACCGTAAATGTTCAGGGTCCTTGTAGCAAGGTTTCTAGTATGTCTGCAAGAGGCCCCTGATTTTGAGGAGCAACCCGTGGTGCTTCATATTCGTGCTGCCTTAGCCAGACACCCACCACCGAACCAAATATCCAGAACACATTCAGAAAAGAAGCGCCGCACGATCCATGGGTTCAGGGTTTAGGCTGTGCTTCCAAGCTAGCATACCTGGACCCCAAAAATGTGTAGAATAATGGCCTTCATGGCTATAATTATTGATTTAGGGCTAGTATTTTGCATACTTTTGGGGTTCAGGTAGGGTTTAGCGTCTGGAGATCAGCAGGTCGTGGCTTACCATCACCCCTAATATTCAACGCGCCCCCTGCTAAGATCAAGTATTCCCGGGAGGAGCCCAGATATATAAGTGGGGGCAGTGGGGCTTCAGTATAAAGGATAGGATCGTAGCCATAGTTGCTGTCACCATTTCAGGCATCTGGATGATGAGTATCGTTGCTCGGGTGATTCTGGATACGGTAGATTCCCAAAATTAGGGGACCCCAGCTACAGTCCTTATGATGTGGACCCCGCGATAGTACCGGAATTATGGGGAATTCCCCTACTGCCTTGTATGCTTCTAGGGGCGACATGTTTTACCATCTCTTCTATGCTTTTGGCCTCCCACAAAAAAGCATGAAGTATAGTCGAAACTCCCTCAAGGCGGGTTATATAGGGAATTATATAGGGGAGTATATTAGGAGCTATTAAGGGGGATACTAGAACTTCAGATTATAGCTTACATGAAGTAGAAGTTTAGGATTCAGGTTTTTAGGTTGATTGAGGTGCGATGGTGGGTACAAACTACGTCAAGAAATCAAGTAAGTACTGCGAGAATGGTCTCATAACCACGATAAGCTTGTCCACTGTTGTTTTCCTCGAAGTTCTCAAGCTATGGTAGGAGAATGGCTTACAACAGCCTGAACTTGGAGGGTCAGGGAGACTTACTTAGTAAGCTAATAACCCCCATAACCCACATAGTAACCCTAGTTCTCCCCATTATTAACCCATTTGCTAAGTCCCCCTGAATCCTAAACCCTGTATAACCCCCATTATAGTAGCTTCCATTCTCTTTTCCATTATTACTAAGTCCCCCTGACATCCCCATTGTTAAGCCATTTGCTAAGTCTCCCCCTCAATCGGTGAGAGGAGCAATGAGAGGAATGGCGGCCTCAACCCTCCTATTAGAGCCCTAAACCCTACCCCCCAAAAAGATTCCTTATATAGGGGTTAAGGGTTTATCGTTAAGGGTTTAGGGTGTAGGGTTTAGGAGTTATATTGGGAGAATGGAACATAGAATGGAAACTACTTTAACCTAATGGGCTATATATATGGGTTATATAGGGGTATCTAACCCTAACCCTAAATAGTAGTTTCCATTTTATTGTCCCTTATCCCAATATAACCCCAATAGAGTAGTATTTTATTTGGGGATACTATGGTACCAATTATAGAGTAAGATTATATCCTCCTTTTGGGGTGTAGTATTTTTATATAGGGAATATAATCTTACTAGGTTTAACCCCCAAAAAATCACTACTCAATGGAACTATTCTCCTGGGGAGGCTGCGGGGTGGCGTGCGGGAATCGTGCTTTGCAGTTGACACCTCCCGCGCGTCGGGGTTGAGGAAGCCTTGTGAGGGCCCTACCCAAAGGGTCCATGTAGGAATGTAGTATGTACTTAGAGCTCAGAGGGTATCCCATATACCTAGTTTGGGGCCCAAGTATAGACTAATCAGAGGGTCCATGTACTAAATAATTCGGTACTTGGCAAAAAGTAATAAAAGTACAGGTTTTGGGGAAGTATATGATTATTAGGTACTTGGACCCTTAGGCCTATATAGCTACATGGACCCTTTGGGCTAGAAAGGTAAGGCTTTTGGGGCGGCGTGCGGGAATCGTGTTTTGCAAATCCCGCACGTTGGGGTTGGGGAAGCCTGGTGGGGGCCCTAGACGCGGGTGGCGTGCGGGAATCCTGTTTTTTGCAGTTCTCAGGCTCACAAATGCCGGGGTTGGGGAAGCGTTGTTAAAGGGGAGAGTCGTGTTTTTGCGGTTTTCAAGCTCAGAAACCTCAAAATCACGACTCCCGCACGTCGGGTGTGGGGACGCCTCGCGAAAGCCCTAGAAAGGGGAGGCCTAGCGGTGGCGTGCTGGAATCGTGTGTTTGCAGTCTTCAAAATCATGACTGGGGTCTGGGGCAGCCATGGGAGGCCTGCAGAAAATACAAGCCTATAAGGGTGGCGTGCGGGAGTCTGGTTTTTGCAGATTTCAGAAATGGGAGGCTTGACAGAGTTGAGAAAAGTCTCTGCAGGCGTTTGTGCCCGGCCTGTCACGTAGCAAGCAGCTTCACTATCGCTGTTCCTTAAAGGCTGCGATGTGGTCCTTGACGCGGTTCCCTCGGCGTGGTTCGTGCGATAGTGAGGTGCTGAGTGGGGAGCGCCTAAACCCTAGCAAACCGAATACTGTGGAAGCCCAAAGAATTGCCGATACTCTGGTCCTAGATGCCTAGAACTCTTACACTTAGACATCCCTACATGTCCCTATATAGTCCAAGTCCACAAACCCTGAACCTTAAATAACCCAAAAGGACCTCTTTGCCTACACTGCTTGCCTTGATGCAGCTGCCCGCGTGGGCGATGTAGATGCAGCTCAAAGGCCATCTGAATTCCAGGCTTTGGGATTCAGTGTTGAGGGTTTAGGGTTTGGGTTTAGGGTTTAGGGTTTGGGTTTAGGGTTTAGGGCCTTAGGGCTTAGGGTTGAGGGTTATACGGGGTTATATAGGGTAGAACCCCAAATCCTAAACTCTAAGGTCTCTATGGATATATGAGACAAGGGGGACTCACACGGACTTGGGACTTATCTCTGGCTCGCAAGGAATGAATGAATGGATAAGACAACGGAACTACTATTTTTTGGGTTTAAGGTTTAGGGTTTAGGGTCTACTATTTTTGGGATACATGGACTGCCAAATTTGGTGTAGGAGCCCTGGAGGTTTGGGGTGTAGGGTGTGAAGGTTTGGGGTTTGTGGTTTCTGGCCTTGGGGTTTGGAGGATTTGGGAAGTAGGGTTTGTGTTTAGGCTTGGGCGGTTGCAGGGTTTGGAGTTTGGAGCTTGGTGTGACCTCACCCAGGTGGGAGAGTATGTTCTACAGGATGTTTAAGTGGTTGACTGATCTTCAGCAATTGTTACATGTGCGCGACCTCATTTGTCTAAAGGTTCCTTGAGCTGCTTGTAATGCCATCGCAGTAGCCAAAAAGCTCTGCGGCCACTTGCACATGGGTGGGGATCACAGTGCTTCCTAAACCCTGTACCCTACTCAGTTTTCTTAGGTCATGCAGGAGCTTTAGCATCAGAAGCAATCCCCTTCCTCAATCATGAAACCTGCAACCCCGCTGCTACGGGTGTAGGGTTACTAACAAATCCCCCCCCCCCTCCCAATATGCTACCAATACATACTAGAGGGAATTCTAATTTTGAGGTTGGTGGGGGGGGGGCTAATAATAAGGATAGTAGTTTCCATTTTCTTTTCCATTATCCCGACATAACACCAATATTAACCCTAAGCCCTCAACCCTCTATTACCCTGGTAATTACTGGTTTAAGGGGGGCAAGACCTTCCACTTCAACTTCCGCCTCCCCGCAAAAAGATGTTCCAACTTGGGAGTTTCCTAAAATTGGGCGTGCCATTTTCCTCGTCCCCATAATGAGGAAGGTAGTATTTCGGGGGTCTATATTTAGGTCCCCCTATTTATGGAGGCTACCACTGCTTGTGGCAGGTGGCTGCAAAAACTCCAAGAGGCGGGAGGAGTTTCCGCCATGATTAGGGCGGCTCAGGGGGTGGCAGAAAACATGGAAACTGCCAAAATGTGAGGTTTAGGGCTTAGGACTGCCAAACATGAGGGTTGGGGTTTACGCTGTTTGGGAGCCTGAATGATTAACAAGAACGGGGCATCAAATGGAAAAGAAGCGCGAAAGCGAATGGGTCTAGGGTGTAAAAAGAAGCTGGGAAGTTTTGAGCCGTGCTCATAACAGGGATGTTTGGATACACATAGGGTTGGATTCTTGTTGGTGACGTACACAGGATACGCCCAGACCACATAGGGTTTAGCTAAGGAGGACCCCCCACCCTGTAATAGTGGTATACTAGGAATATAAGAGGACCCCAGTATAATCCTTATTATCCCCTATAGTCACTATTACTGGGTGGGGGGTCCACCTAAGGTTTAGGGCTTAAGGGCGGGAAGTACAGGGTCCCTCTCAGGGATCAAATGTGCTACTGTCAGTATTAGGCTTACCCGTGGACCATGAAAAGTGAACACAGGGGTTTAGGATTTAGGGTTTA
>CAJNIZ010046013.1:26118-40473 GCA_905231905.1 Symbiodinium pilosum
CCCCCTTAAGAAGCCTTATAATACTACCAACTACCATATAATCCCCTAAAAAACCTGCCTTTGAGGCAAGAAGGCTCGTTGCCTCCTTGTCTCATCGCCTCCAAAAGCGCCTGGTCCTCTGGCTGCAATGCTGCAGCACAATGTCGAGAGGTTGTGCTGAATATGGGCGCACAAACTATAACCTCTGCCGCTGCCAGAAGGCCAAGCGAGCATGGCGACACGCAAGCTTCTGGCCTCGCTGCGGTCAATCAACAAGCACCTGGCGCTCCGGCTGCACTGCCGCAGCAAAATTGTGCTGAATTGATTACGCCTTAATCTCCCCGTATAGACCTTCTGTAGACCTCAAGACTCCATTTGTTGTTCCTTTCTTCTCCTCTTTCAGTATCTATGGAAGGCTTAGCAGTGATCCCTCTTGGTGCTTACAGTCCCTTTAGGGTAAGTACCTGGACCCCAAAAGTGGCCTTTATGGCTGTTACTATGGGCTTAAACCCTAAGCCTAAGCCCTAAACCCCAAATCCCTAAACCCATAGGTACCCTGCTTTGAGAACCACCCCCTCAAAATAGCCGCATCCACGCACGAGGCGCAACTTGCACCAGATGAGGTGGCCTACACCTCGGCGACTTGGTTTAGAGTTCAGGATTTGCGGTTTAGGGTTTAGGATTTGGCGTTTAGGGTTTAGGATTTGGGGTTTAGGGGTTAGGGTTTAGTGTCTCTTCTCACTTTGGTTTCGTGTTGAGAGTCTCTAGCTTACGGGTGCATAGAGAGTATATAGGTGCTACAACAGGGATAGGGATTTGTTACAATGAAATGGAAGCTGGGGTAGTGGTCATTGAGGGATTTAAAGCATTTTCGCTTCAAGTTACCAGAAGATGGATATGTACAAAATTATGGGGGTTGCATTATAATGTGAACTTAGGCTCCTCAGCAGCAACCCCGTTTCGAATACCCAGAAAAGCACGGAACGTCGTACTGCGAGACATCACATATTGTTTGCTAGCTATCTTGCAGTTGTGACTTTTGATTTTGTTCTCAGGTTTCAACCTTTTGTTTTGGCCGGTGCGGCTAAATTGTCAAAATTCGGGTGGCCCGCATAGCAGGGGCGCATTTCACTAAGGACCTCAAACGGCATCATAATTCTGATACTGAATTTACTGCTTTTGCCTTTTTGCCAATTAGAAGCCCTAAATACTGCTCGAAATTGAATGTGCAATGACCTGAGAGCATGTAGAATATCTCAACGAGGCTTGCTTGCGCAGTTTTGGGCAAAGTACGATCATGTGTGAGGTTCTCAGATTCTTCACATACTTGAAGGTTAAGCCCTAAACCCTAAACAGGGAACTTACAACCCAAGTAAAGCTCGTGGTGTATATAGCTACCATCTTGGGAGACTTAGGGGGCGTATCTGGATCATAAGTATAGTCCCCCCTTAAGTAGATAGAATATGGCTTTGGGTATATTATAATAAGATCCCCATATATCCCATATTCTATGTACTTAAGGGGGACTATACTATCATGGGCGTATCTTTACCTTAGCTCTCCTCAAGAGATTATCCAGAAGTAACCAGCTGGCATTGATTTCTGGTTGGGTTGAGGAGCTTGCTTGAAAGACTCTAGTTGGGTAGCTTCCCTATCGGCGCCAGGAACAGGGGTATCTCTCCGAATTCACATGGTCCCTTTGATTTGGGCCCGAATCAATGTTGTTGAGAAAACTCTAACTGGTCCAAGCCGTAGGTAGAATAATGGACCAGAACCCACATACTCATATGCGTAGTTAAAAGGCCGCTGTGTTACATACTTTGGGGGTTCAGGTGGAGACCCTGAACCCTAAGCCCTGAACCCTAAACCCTCAGCCTTAAACTCTCAACCCTAAGCCCTAAACCCTACCTGGACCCCAAAAGTATGTAAAATACTGGCCTTTATGGCTATTATTATGGGTTTAGGGCTATTATTTTACATACTTTTAGGGTTTAGGTAAACCTTAAACCCTAAGCACTCAACCCTAAACCCTAAACCCCAAACCCTAAACCCTAAACCCCTTAACCCTAAACCCTAAGCCCTAAACCGAGTAGCCGTGAAATCCAGGTCCTCACCGGCTTCGCTCGTGCCTCTAATGTGGCGGAGGCGGGGAAGTGCCAGACGTATGGTTTAGGGTTTGATTTCCCCTTAAGTGGATAGAATATAGGGTTTAGGATTTAGGGTTTAGGATTTAGGGTTTAGGGTCTAGGGTTTAGGGTATATAGTCCCCTGGTAGATAGAATATGGCTTTGGGTATATTATAAGAAGATCACCTTATACCCCATATTCTATCTACTTAAGGGAGACTATAGGGTTTAGAGTTTACGGCCTGGGGTTTTCTGGTTGGGGCTGACAGGTTTAGGGCTTGGGGGTATAAGGCTCCAACAATGGAGAATCACATAGGGGTTGTACATGGGTTGTATAGGGGTAATGACAAAGAAAATGGGAATTACAATTTAGGGTTTAGGGTTCGGGGACAGGGAGGTTCGGGTTTTGGGATCAGGGTTTCGGGATTAGGGCTTCGGATGTAGAATTTAGAGGTCAGGGGTTAGGGTGTTGGATGCAGGGGTTCAGGCTTAGTTTTTCAGAACTTGCGGTTTCCAAACTCGCAGATGGAACCTCCCAGCATCCCTGGCATGCAGGATTCCACGTTCGTTTGCCGAAGGGTACTATTTTCAACTATGGGGTTATGGAATCAGGGGCCCTTTTTCGGGGTCCCTATTTTTAACAAGGATGTGGTTTTTGGGGATCCGTTTTGGGGCCCCATGTATTGGAACCCCCATATCAAGGTATGCAGAGCAACAGCAACCGGCTCCTCCTAGTGGTATGGCTATCCGATGTATTTCCCTTACTTCTCCGATAAGCCTGATGGTACTGAGGGAATATGGGAAACTCTTGTAAACCCTACACCCTACACCCTAAACCTCTAAACCTTCTCCGTGGGACTTAGCTTGAACCTTAGACCCTTAACCCTTTGGGATTTCCCATATTATAGGTACCTAAGGGTTCAACCTTAGTAGAGGTCCAAGGTGCCAAACCCGAAACCCCAAACCCTAAACCAAAACAGGCACAGCGTGTTCTGGTAGATCTTCGCAGAGCACAGCTGGAGCCAGATTTGGTAGCGTCGCGTGGAAGCGTTCACAGGGTTTGGGGTTTAGGCTTTAGGGTTTACTGTTACGGGCACTGGCATTCTTAGGTTATTCTTAGTACTATTATTGTTGCCAGTACAAGTACTATTGCTAGCTTTTTGAAGAAATAAGTAATACGACTATTACTACAGAACTGTTACCATTGCGATTGCTATTACTGTTGCACTAGTTTTGGGTTTTGTGTTTTTGGTGGAACGTGTTCAGAGTGCTGGATTCAGGATGTGTCGGTTTTAGGGTGCCGGTTGCTTGGGTTAGGGCCTGAGAATACGAAGTTCCGGATTGAGGCCACACCTTTCAAAAAACGAAGGTCTTTTGGTAATCCCAACCCTGAAATAAGGACGCTAGTACCACAGTTCCAGCAGACGTGCGGAGGGGAAGCGTCTTAAGGGTATCTGGCGTGTTAGAGAGTTTTCTGGCGCTTGCGTTATTTCCCCAAGCGAGTATACTCGTCAGATTGAAGGGTGCGGAAGGGAATTGTAATCTCAGGGATGGTTGATGTTCCGAGTCCTGCATCCCCCCAAGTACCTTCTACGTTTGGAAATGATGGGGTTCAAAGTATACTAAGATCACAGGAACTTTGGTATTTACTGTATCTATTTGGGGGCTGTCCAAAAGCTGTACGGCTTTTTTACTTGAAGCGACCACGGCCTAGCATGCTTCCCTGAAAGTTCGCGATTGTGTTGCGAAAGGAGCTTGGGATTTCCACGACGAGGTCGTTCTGTCACGAAAACTTTTTGGATAACCCCCCAGAAGAAACCTATGACAGCCATATGTTAGCCACAAAGCGCTAACCTTGGTCCGGTACCCTTCGCTGGCCACGTGCATCCTTCCCAGTATCCTTTCAATGTTCCATGGTCTTGTCCATTTGATTCTCCGTTGTTACAGGAGTTGAGGTGCCGACAATTTTCCTTTCCGAAGTCACGAGGCTCTACCACCGCATACACCCCGAACCCCAAACCTGAGTTTGTTTCAACCCGATATAGACCCTAAACTCCAAACCTTACACCCCAAACCCTAAACCCTACTTTGAAACCCCCCGAAAAGAAAACTAAGCCCCAAATCCTTAGAACCAATCCCTAGCCTTCCTAGGGTCTTAATGCCCGGTCTCAGGTTTACTGCCCTGGTGGCGTGGATGCAATTCTTCCGGGTTCCCTCCGGTAAGCCTTCGGGTTTTGGTGGGATGTTTAGTATAGGGGCCTAAATAATCACCAATATTATGGTTCCATATTCTTTGTATAGTTATAGTATATGGCACCTCAAAGAGACCTCAAAAGGAGATTGGTAATTATGTAGGCCCCTATATCAGGGTGTGGGTGGAGATGTTTCGGGCTTAGGGTTTCGGTGGAGATGTTCAGGGTTCAGGATGTAGGGTCAAGGACCTCAGTGGTCCTGAGATTTGACGGGGATATACCGGGTTCTTTTGAAGGGCTTACGGGGGGTTGTATAGGGGTTTTAGGGTTTAGGGGTTAGGGGGGTAATGGCAAATGCAAACCACTCTACCGTGGTCGCTTTGTATAATTCCCTTTGAGGGATGCCTTCTTCTTCTTAACTAAAGCCCTTGTGCCCCTTTCGGAGAATCTAGGATTCACATGAACAATCCTGCATGACCTGAATCTACTCGAATGCCACAGTTCTGAAGTAGAAGGCACTAAAGGCCATGCACGATCTTTGGCATCCATAGTAGCTTCGTTTCAACCCCCCCCCCCCTTGACTCTAGGGTTTAGGGTTTAGGGTCCCCTAATCCCCCCACCCATTCCCCACGGTCAATAATTGATAATTGAATGGGTGCCATGGTGGGGGACTAGGGAAGGGGACCTTCCCCATCGAGTACCCCGGGAAAATAAGTATCATTTGGAGGCGGGAGGTTATTACAGGGGGCGGGTGATGTTTTCTGTTAGAGAGACGGCGCTCTTATCCCTATGCCCTAATTGGACTTGGAGCTTCATTAGGGCAACTATGGCGCAATCATAATTCGTATTAAGACCTCAGATATGAGCCATTATCTAAACTCCTTAAGGGGGGTTATATAGGGCATTATATTGGCGTCTACTATAGGTGATAAACGGGGGATACCAGGAGCTTAGATTATAGCTCATATGACCATACAGGGGACTTAGGGGGCTTGTAATTAGGTCAGAACCAGTTGGTACCCTCTCGCAAGTAATGAGGAATTCCAAAAAGCCAGAAGCAAAGGGGTTTAGGGTTTGGGGTCTCCATCAAGTCCCTGTGGGGTTCCGTCCTAGGTGGGCAGCTATAAGCCCTACCGCCTAATAATCGTGACAGGATACCCCAACCCCAAAATGGGGCCCCCTGACTATCGCATGTCTTAATCTTTAGGGATTGGGAGAACAGCAATCCTTGTTGACTTTATTCATCACACCTGTCCTAATTCTATTTAATTTCCTAGTCCTTTCCGGATGATTTTCCATTATCATGAGGGCTGGGGTAACCCTAATGCCCAAATCCTCCTTATTACTGGAGTACTCAAGCTCTACTACCACCCACATCTTAAAGCCTTAGCCATTCTTTGTTTCAATCCTCGCCGTAGGCCAATCCCTAGACCGCAAGCCCGAAAGCCTAATTTGTTTCAACTGACACCTATAGCCCCCCTTAAGTAAATAGAATATGGCCTTGGGCATATTATAATCAGATCCTCACATAGCCCATATTCTGTCTACTTACGGGGGACTATTATTTGTTTCATAGGGCCCCTAAACCCAAACCCCTAGATCCCAACTCCCCCTTTATTGAGCAAGTTGCAAGGCGACCGCATCCGCAAGAGTCGGAGATCTGGAAGGGATACAGCAGGTTTTTCGCCACTAGGCTAAGGCCATGCTGGACCGTATTGGGTGTTGGGTTTAGGATTCAGGGCTTAGTGCTTGAAGCTCTTCAGCCCAAAAAGCCTAAGCCCTGAAGCCCCCTTACTTCAAACCTTACACGCAAAAATTTAGAAGTTACCATCTTCTGGTTTCCTCCTTGGTTCCTTGAGAAAATCCCAAGAAAGCGGTAGACTCTAATGGGCCGGTGGGCTGGATCGATAAGCTTGCTTGATGTTAGTAGAAATTTACATAGAAAGGAATATGGAAAACAACATGGAATTTGGGGTTTACAGGCAAGTATGGGGTTTTGGATTTAGGAGTGTGGTTGCTTGTTGTTAGCAGGGACATGAAGGCATGGAAAAGACATGGAAACTCCTGTATTATTGGGAGTTCTATCATACCAAAACCCTAAGCCGTAAACCCTAAACCTAGACAGGGGCTGCTAGTGGGATTCTCCAGCCCTACACACCACCAGCAAGAAAGTCGGTCATCCTCTCCAAAACACCTTCGTTTATATAGGCGCCTCAACTGCAAGTCCTAGCTTTTTGTCGAAGATCTTCGACAATCATGTAGGACAGACAGCACCCAGAAAAGCAAGAGCGTTCAGGTCCAGGCACGTTTTTCAAGATATGGCGGTTGCCAAAAAATGGGGGGCCCCCGATTAGGCCCCAAGCCAAAAGAATCCTGAGTATTGATGCGGTCAAAAAAGGACCTGGAAAGTCTGGAACCTCATATGAGCCATATAGGGGAGTACTATAGGGGTTCCTAAGGTAGCGTATATTGCTTCTGTACCCAAGTACTTTGCTGTGCGCTCTCCAACACGTCGCCAACCGTTTAGGGCCTCTTATGTGATGTGAGACTCTCAGGGTGTAGTATTTAGGGTTTAGAGGTTTAGGGTTTAGGGGCGATAACCTATAAAGATACTTCTGGATACTTTGGGTGCGCTTGGATGCGCGTGCGCTTTGAGGTTTCAATCCTACACTGCACTATCTGCTGAAAGCTAACAGTTATCCAAAAACTCCAAGTGGTCCTTCTGTCACTACACCTGAGGGGCCTTCTTACCTGTGGCGCGAATCTAGAGGTCCTGTAGTACTAACAATCATACTCAAAATATTAAAAGTACCAGTAAGAATACTAATAATACGAATAATCCTAATAACAGTAATGATAGTAATGATACCAATATTGGGTACTGCCCCCCTTCAGTAACAGTTGGATAATAATTCTCATGTGGTTATGTATAGTCCTTAATAGGACCCCTAATATAGCTTGTTACTAGGTGGGGCAGTACCCAATACCAATAGTAATAGGTGGGGAAATTATTTTGGGATTCTGTGAGTCCATAAGGAGACTTGGCGGGGGAATGTAATTTTCACAATGGCCGTCGTGGGAACGTGGGATGCCACTTAGTAGCCCTTACAGTATAGGGTTCAGGGTTTAGGTCTAAACTCCTAGTATCCCGCTTAATAGCCCCTATAACAGTCCCCTCTATAAACCCTTGGTTGATGAAGTATCATGCTTTAACACAACCCTGGTGTGAATCCCAGGTGACATCTACGAGGCTGGTTTGCAGCCGCGCTTTGCCTGAACATGGCCGAGGGCATTCAGGTTTTCTTCGGGTAGAGGGCTGCTGAACAGATGCGAAGAAGGCCGCTGACAGTAAGCTGATGCTATTTTGCATTCTACGATCGCTTTAGGACAGACAAAATAAGTACGCCGAGCGAGCAGGCAAATGAGTCGCATGACGCCTGTTGCATGGGATGACATCGGGGCTTCCAACACCAGAGCCCCCTTTCAATACACCCAAAATACGACCCTAAAACCCTAAACCCTAAACCCTAACCCTAACCCTAAAGCCAAAAGGAGACCCGTAACTTTGGAAGCCTTTCACAGGTTTGTTCGCAAGGGTTTTGCCATGAAGTTATGGTCGAGATTGGTTGTTGTCTGGGCAAACTTGAGCACGCTGCCAGGTTCAGGGTTTGGGCTTCAGGGTTCAGGGTACAGTTCACTGGGCTGCTGTCAAGGGACTTAATTTAAAATTACTATGTTGGGGAAACCCTATTAATCACTCTATATATGTACATATATATATATATACCCAGTATGGTGGCTTAATTCAAGTTCCTTAACAGCAAGCCAGTTTAGGGTACCAGCCGGCTGAAACAGACTTCCTGGTCTTTCTCGAAATGCTAAGTTGAAGCCGGGAACTCGGCGTCCAAAAAATGTTGCAGCTTCATTGTCATGATCTGAGCTATAGTCTAAATAAACTCCTAAAAAGGAGCTATGAAGGGAATCATATAGGGGACTACTAGAGGGATTGCTAAGGAGTATGCTAGGGGTTTAGACTGTAGCTCCTTTGTCCAGGTCCAGGGTCAGAGGCACCAGTTACATACCCCGCCGCGGAGGGTATTCAACAGGTGCCTTTCGCGACAACCTCAAGCATGACCTTTTTCAGGGGTTAGGGTTTTACAGCAGCCGTAAAACCGTGGCAGAAGGCATTCAACATGCTGGCGTTTCAAGAGGTATGTAATAGAGGCAACACAGATGTTCGGCATCCTTTGTTGTTTAACGTCAATTTTTTCCTGTAGCCTCCAGCGACCTTGGGCTGTTTAGGGTTTAGGGTTGCTTGGACACGCCTCAGCCCAATAAGATCTTAAAATTCAACTCTTCTGTGCCTAGCTAGTTGGCGTCTAGTACTGTAGGGGCTTAAGAAATTCTGGTTTATATTGGGATATATGAGCATTACATAGGGGTAGTGATCCTCCCCTCCAATACTGGAGAACCAAATTGAAAGGACAATGGAACATGAAATGGACACTAGTTTATACAGGGGTTTACAGGGATCTAGGGAAAGGGCTTAAACAATTACCAATAGAATGGTCCTGGTTTTCGTGTCAGGATAGCTCAAACAGGTCTCAACATGGAATTATTCAGGCAGCTGCAACCAAACCTCATCAACGCCTACATGGGGGTTGTTCGAAGTGTCCTTGAAAGAAGACGGCATGAAGAAAACACTTCCTTGAAGGGCTTAGCGTTTAGAGTTATATGTTAGGTCCTGACTAAAAAGGGAGCCTACTTTATAGGCATTTTGGGGACCGTTACTGCGTCGAACAACTCCCGTATAAACCCAGTTGCCATTTGATTTTCCATGTCACTCCACAACGTTGTGGGTAAGATCCCGAACTCCCGAAACCTTTAACCCCAATTTCTACAAAATCCCTATCTAGCCGTATCCCTATATGGTCCTCCTGTACCTCCTAATCTGGCCCCGTATAACGCCCGTCAAAACCCTATCAAGCCCTATCCCCGCACAATCTCCAAATAATTCGTAATATGGTCCCCTATACCCCTTTACAAATCCTTATAAAGCCCTATCCCTACATAACCACTATATAACTACCGAAATCCTGATGCCCTAAACTCTAAACCCTATGACTCCTTTGAAGGGACCCGCAAAAGCAAAGGAACCTGCTGACCTGGACAGCTGCTATAGCAGCTTGTGCGCGTGCGCGGCCACCACGCCCGCGTCACTCACCTTCCTTATGATTTCGGTTCAGAGTTTAGGGTTGAGGGTTTAGGTGGGGCTAGTAGCTGAGTGGATAACATTCATCTGCTTGGTGTAGATAACCCGAAGCCTAAACCCTACATAATCCCAGTTGCCATTTTATTATCAATGTTTTCCATTTGATTCTCTATTTTGTGGGGTGAGGGGGGTTGGCAATATCCACCATAAAAGGGTCGGCCAGGAAGCTCTATAAAATCCCTATATAACCCCTATGGTTTCCATTTTCTTTTCCATGATCCCTGAAAATCCTAATCCCTCAACCCTAATGAAAGGTTAGGCCAGGAAGCTCAGCAGTTAGGCTTCAAGCGGCGAGGGAAGGATCAAGGATTGTGGGTTCTTCAAAGGGGCCAAAGGCTGCGAAATCTTCCATCTAGGGTTTAGGGTTTAGGGTCTCAGCCTTGTGCTGGTCAGGAGCCCTAAACCCGAAACCCTAAACCCCAAACCCGAATCGCATTCAGCAATCCCTTCACGAGAAGTTCGCACTCCAGCTGGGTGCTTCGGATTTTTCAGAGGGCCCCGGAGGTGAGGCAAAGCAAGGTGAAGCGCAGGAAACAAGCCACAACAAAATGGAGTCTACAATAGGGTTCCTTTAGCCCACCTACCTTCATCCGACCTTTTGAGCCCGCGGACCTTCTAACGACTTGTGGGGATCACAAAGGTAAGAGATTCCCTGGGTAGCAGTTGCATCCTAAACACTCTAAGCCACAGTATATTCCGGACACGTAGAGTTGGACCCTAAACCCTAGACCCTAAACCCTAAATCCTAGACTCTAAACCCTAAATCCTAAACCCTAAATTATGCAGACTCCTTCTTCATAGCATGGTCCGAAAGAGTGCGCATCTTCCTGTGGACCAACATGCGGGTGTCTGCTGAGGGTGTGCGAGGTGATGACCCAGGTCGACTGCAGCAGCGTGAGGATGACATGATGGCCCTTATGAAGGTTGAAGCTCGGCAGGAACAAGAAGCGGCACTCGCCAGGCAAGCTCACGACGCCGCTTTGGCCCACGCCATGGGAGAGGGACATGCTGCTGAACCAGCTCCTGGGAGATCTTCTGAGTTGGGCCGTGAAAGTGAGGGAGTGACTAGGGTTGATTCTGGGGAAGGGCAAAGGGTGCTGAAAAGGGCTCGAATTGTTCCTCCAGAAGTGTCAATTCGTGCGGCAGCGGAAGTTCAAGCCGACGGCACTACAGTTACTGTGAGGGTTCATGTCCGTAAGGACGTCAAAGACCAACAGGTCCAGACGGACTAGCCAGTTGGAGTGTTTCCGAGAAGGGCATCAGACGCCTTGCGCTTAGCGCAGACGTAAAAGTCCGAGGGGTAAAAAAAAAACAAATCCAAAACCTTAAGCCCATTTTCCACTTAAGTCACAACAGCCTCTGGAATCCCTAGCCATCCCTTGCCATGATGTGTAAGTAGGGGCTCTCTAGCTCTAAGGTACCCATGTAGGAAATCAGAGATGCATGGGGATTAAGTAGGGTTGCCTAACATAACCCCATGGAATCCTTATCTAAGCCCTTTGAAAAACCCCGACATATATATATAATATATCGATACACATAAAATCCAATGTGATACCTAAATAAATCCCAAATATTTGTCAATGACAAGTTGATAAACGGGACCCTGATGGGCTGCTAGGAGGCCATCGGGTGAGGCGGGTCTGAAGACAAAGGATTGGTGTTAAGATTAGGGTTTAGGGGTTTAGGGTTTAGGGGGCGGGGGGGTTATGTAGGAGGTATTATCTTCCTATAATGGAGAATCAAATAGAAAAGACAATGAAATATGAAATGGAAACTGTGGGAATTGAGGGTTGAAGGAACTTAGCTTAAATTACTACACTGGGGGAAGCATTTTGCTTACATAAGTTCCTTAACAGCAGCCCAGTTACAGGGCGACGTCTACAGGGTAATCGCAAGCCTCCCCGAGCAGCATTGCTGGACCCAGGAAATGGGCTGTAGGGGTAAAAACACCTAAGCCTCAAACTCTAAACCCTATAAATCTTAAACTCTGAACTCTAAACCCTAGACCTTAAACCCTAAACTCTAAACCCTAGACCTTAAACCCTAAACTCTAAGCCCTAGACCTTAAACCCTAAACTCTAAATCCTAGACCTGAAGCCCCTAAACTCTAAACCCTAGACCTGAAGCCCCTAAACCCTAAACCCTAGACCTGAAGCCCCTAAAACCCTAAACCCTTAGGTGAGGCAGAGAGAGCATTCCAGTCGATGCTGCAGCAGTCGCTGTCTCCAGACCAGGCAGCGGGTTGGTCTCCAGTGCTTTATATGGCTATATTATTGGGGGTATATAGGGATAATGGAAAAGAAAATGGAAACTACTATATCATAGTAGGGTATACTTTGGGGTTATAGTCCCGTGGGTAGATAGCATATGGGGTATATGGTGATCTTATTCTATGGTTCAAGATTTGGGGCTTAGGGTTTAGGGCTAAAGGTTTAGGATTTGGGGCTTAGAGGGTTTAGGGCTGAGGGTTTATGATTTGGGGCTTAGGGGCTAAGGGTTTAGGATTTAGGGCTTAGGGCTCAAAAGTTTGGAGTTTAGGGGTTTAAGGCTAAGGGTTTAGGATTGGAACCATGTTTTCCTGAAATTAGGCACCACTTTCAAGGGGATATAGCTCTGTCATAATCCACAATCTAATCGGAGCAGCGGCGTGCTTCCAATCCAGGCGCTGAAGGTTTTGCTGATTTAGGGTTCAGGGTTTCTGGTAAACAGTGGCTCGTACGCACGCCATCAGTCCGTACACCCTAAACTGAAAAACCCTAAACCCTATTAACCCTATAGACCCTAAACCCTAAATTACTAAACCCTAAATCCCTAAACCCTGTAAACCCTAAACCCTAAACTGAAAAACCCTAAGCCCCGATCCTGTCATGAGCCAGGTCCTACTGCGAAAGCTGGAGGAGGCTGGCGGGGAGGGACCTTCACAAACGGGTTTAGGTTGGGTTGGGGGGTGTTAGAGTTTAGGAATTTAGGGTTTGCGGTTTAGGGATTTAGGGTTTGGGGTTGAGGGGCTTAGGGGTTAAGGGTTTCGGAGTTTAAGTAGAAACCTGCATGATTAGCAATGTTATTGTTCTACAGCTCTTGTAGAGCCCTGGTATGCGGTGTCTCGGCTAGATTTCAAGATGATATTCCCTATACAATTCAATAATTCGACTCCTATAACCTGTAATAACCTCGTGACCCATACATATCCCTAGCGGGAGCCCCTTGGGGCCCTACATGTTGGGGAAACTCCCGCATAAGCCATCAGAGGTGGTTGGGGTCTTGCAAGTAACATATGTGCGAAGCCCATATATCCTTAGATCCCCTATGGTGCTATAGTTTAAGAGACCTCTTTTGCGGCTTTGACAACAAAGAAGTTATGCTGCCAGTTTAAGTTTTCATGTTATTCCCATCCCATCTCTTGCAGACTGCTGTTAACTTTCTGGAGACAGGCCTACCTCTACTTGCTGAACCTTAAACTGAATTGCCGTCAAGGAGCTTAATTCAAGTGTACTACAACGCGGAAACCATACTAATCACTAGATATCGCCATTATGGTAGCTTAAATTAGGTTCTTTAACAGCAACCCAGCAAACAACCTTCTGATGCTTAACCGTAGTCGACATTGTCCGAAAGGATAATGCCCCAATGTTTCAAGTGAGTCAAGTCTGCAACCTTGTAGCTGTATCACGCCTTAGGATTTAGGGTTCAGAGTTTTGGGTTCAGACTTTAGCTTTCAGAGTTTAGGGTTTAGGGTTCAGGGTTTAGGGCCCTTCAAGCTCGAGAGAAAGACCTAAACCCTAATCCAACCCTAACCCAAAGAAACTCACAAACTTAACCCCAAACTTGGATCGTTGCTGGATGTAGCTTATAACTTGCGCTAATTCTAGTAAAGCCGGAGAAAGTACTACATATAAAGTCATGTTGCTAGTAACATCCCATCAAGCAAGCCCAAACTCCTCAACCCTAGAACCGAAACTCGTTGACCTCCAATGTCTGATAGCCTCGAACATTCTGAACCCCAAAACTGGGTTGCTGTTAAGGAACTTAAACTAAGTTACCATTATATGGGTATATAGTAAATAGCATGCTTTCATTATTATAGTAACTTAGTTTAAGTTCCCTGGCAGCAACCCAGAAAACCTTGAAATCCCGATTCTGAAGGCTCAGCCCGGTGCCACAGATCCTTGCCCTGTCTCCATACAATCCTCGTACATCACCATCGATCCCTACAACGGCCTTTACATCCCTACAGAACCCTAGGCCCTCGTCCATATGAAACCCCGCTGTAGAAGCCTGAATCGAATGAACTTGAATAATCCTTGAAGAACCCCTATATAGCCATAGTATACCTTGACACCCCATTCTAGTTGCTTCGGTTTTGGCATAACGTGGATCCTTTGGGACAAATATTGTTTCCAGTAGTATCTCGTTAGCCTCCATTTGTAACTATACAGTAGAATGGTTTAGGGTTTAGGGGAATTTCCTCTAAACCTGTTTTGGGTTTAGGATTATTACCGAGGCAGCTACATTACAATCCCCATCAACCCCCTATGTAAACTTAACTTCCGCTTGTTTTCTACGCTCGTGTCCATTTCACTCTTCTGAGTATAGGGTTTAGGGTTAGGCTTCGGCGCCTACATCCACAAAAAAAACTAGTATAACCTGTAAACCCTCTACCCTATTCTGAAACCCTACTAAAACTCAAACCCTGAACCCTAAACCTAGACTCCTAAAATCCTAAACCCCGAAGCCGAAACCCTAAACCCTAAATCCTAAACCCCAAGCCCTGAAACCCTAAATC